>VYZM01022804.1:427069-446016 GCA_013398915.1 Dromas ardeola | reverse complement strand
CGGCGTTGCCACAGCAACCGCCCCCTCCCCAGTACCGCGGTGGGCGCTGCGCCCGGGGCCCGGCGGCGGCGCGGGCGGGAAGGGCCTCGTCGCCCCGCCAGCTCGGGACGTGGGTCCGGCCGGCGGCCATCGCCCTCCCAGCAGGAGCTCCAGGAGGTCTCCTCCCAGGACGGGGGTCCGCTGCCATCCTCTCCGTGCTGAGAGGGTTTGACAAACCCTTTGCGTGCACATCAGCAACGCTGGGAACACTTTGAGGTATGGACTCCTCCTGACCCGATGAAGTTCACAAATCCATTTCAGGTGGTTTTCCTTGAGTCTACTTCTTGCCATCCTACCCCTTCCACTCTTGGCAACAAAGCACACTCCTCAAGAACCTAAAAAAACACCTGACCCTTAGCTTTAGCAGATCTATGGCAGGGCCCGCATTTTTTTCTGGCTTCCCATTACAGCAAAACCTCCTAAGACCAACCAGCCTGCCTGAAGTGCTGCACTGCCAACTCCTGCATTTCCAGCCACGCCACCTTTCCTCCTCCACCGCTCCAGGGACGTGCAGGGTGGAAAGAATTCCAGACACCCCCTGCGACTCCAGTAACAAGGTACTGACCAAGCGAAGCAAGGTCTCCGCAAGGTAGTTCTGAGAACCATCACCATCTCCACATTCCTCCTCTGCTTCACCCAGCACATCAAGTGATAACTTGGACTAAAAAAAATGAAATTTTACATGCTCCTTGAAACACTAGGTGACAGTGATATCCATTCTGCACACAGCAGGTCAAAATCGCTGAGCAATCATATCTGCAGCTCTCAAAGTATTTAATTTTCCAGTTAAAAGAAAACACAGCATAATAAATCTCAACCCCACAAAAATCTCCCCTCTCATGAACTCATTTTAGCCCAGCACAAAAGGGTCCAGAGGCCAAAGGAATTAAATTCACTTTTTGACTTGAAGAAACACTACTAATCACTCCTTTTAATTAACATCACCTTTTTCCAAGAAGTGCTCCAATTGTAACAAATACTCTCACAACAGCAATAATAACCTTACCTGGCCAACAAGGAACACCACAAAGCCAATTCCTAGTTGATCAGTGTGAATTTTAGGCACAGCTGTGTTCTTCTATCCTTGAACCAAAAAAACAAACAAAAAAAAACAAACAAGGAAATACATCCTACTCACCTATCAGAAGGTCCCTCATTTTACACCAACTCCACACCTGCTCAGGCAGTCCCTGCTGTTTTTCCACTTTAGGGAACAGCCCGGATTTTCCGTGGTTTTACCAGAATCCATTCAAGGAGCACCTCCTCTACGGGCTGTTCATCTTTGACTCTGTATAACTTGTCTCCAGCCTGTTGCCGGAACTTAGCGCGTCCTACGTAATTCATGTCACGGAAGAATTTTTACGCCATTCATCAAATACCTGCCTGAACTTTGCCTGTTCGGCTGGTGAGGTTTCCTCTCAGAGGTACTGTACCGGAAGAGTTACCCGATAAAACCCAGCCATTACTATTTTGTCTGCTCTTCAGCCAGGGTTTTTGGGGTTTGTTTTTGTTTTTTTCTTTAAACTTCTCAACACCATTTAAAAAAAAAAAATCTAAGGAATTATCCTTACAGGAGGTTAACGCTGAGGACAAGACAGTATTTGCCAACATTTACCACGGACTTCAACGCACTTTGGTTTGTCTAAGCAGCACTTGCTGCAGGATCCCCTCTAGTAACACCTTCCTGACTTCGTATCCAGCTTCATTGGGCATGTGGACCTGGGGAAGGGAACGCTGGGCCAGCTAAAGCTAGATAGAGAAGAAGATTCGTAGAAGTCTTAGCGGCCTCGAGGGAAATAAATCATACAAAGATCTACGTATCACAGCCTACTTGCCGTAGGAAAGTTGTTCGGGCAGAGAATCACAGGACAAAATTCCACGGTTCCTCTCGACAACGCTTTTAGGTCAGCGTCGCTAACAGCGTTAGCAGCCCCTTGCAACTGATCCCGTGTACATGAAATTGGGCCATCACGCACAAATGTTCGCCCAAGTACAAAGCTATCCCTGCCAACTTGAAGGATTCCTTTAAAAATATATATATATAAAAAAATATAAAAACCCAGCCACCACCTCCCACCTAACACTTATGTCTCAAAAGACAACTTCTTCCGTCTTTCGAGCGTCAGAAAGAATTAACGGATACCTTATATCACACCAAAAGAAAGCATAAAACACACAACTTAGTGCTGAGATTAAGATACTTTACATATGACAACACTGAAAACATTTTCAAATGGAAAGACAGCATCACACAGGAACAAAAGAAGTTGTCTGTTCCACACAAAGCAAGAACAGCAGCATCATCTTCTCCATTTTTATAAAAGCGGTGCAAGGTTTTCAGGAGAAGGAGAAACAAGCTCACCTCAAGAGCCTGAACCTTTTCTCCTCCCACTTGGAAGACAACAGAGAGTTCTGTCTGCAACAGCAGAACTTCGCTTACAACACCATAACCCAAAGAGTAATTCAGAGCTGCTCAAGTTGTGTTACACCATCAGAAACACCAGGAGGAGCCAGGTTCCGCGTGTGCGCAGTGAGGGCAGCAAGCCACCCAACCAGCTAATATTCCACGGAAAACAAGTCACACTCACCATTTCTTTGCTTTCACACCCAAAATCCCAATATTCCAGTCCCCTTCATGCCCCTGCTCCCTCACCTGCAGCCCTCTGGTGCAGGCTTAGAGAGAAGCCTGCGCTTGCCGAACGAAATCCACTACTACACTCAGTAATTCACAAACGTTTACACTCTACGATACCAAATTCCAAAAACCCCATTCCCAACACTTCGCGCCACTATGAGATCTTCAGTAAAATGTAAAGGCTTTATTGCAGCCTTCCATTCTGTTCCTGCAAGAAAAAGAGGTATCGGGGGGGAAAAAAACAACTAAACAAAAAAAACCCCTACTTAAGATGTCCAGGATTAATTTCTTTCATATTTCTAGTGTGCTATTGTGAGTTTAAACATGGGTCAGGAAACGTACCTCGAAGTTTTGCAAAGGTGAACACAAATCCATTTCTTCCTTGCTTTCAAGTCCAGCTCTATGAATTACTTGAAATAGCCGTTTATAGAAAAAAGAAAAGTCGTCATTTTGAAAAATCTACACTTCTATTTGAAAGCTTGTTATCTTTAATTTTTGCCTTACTCTGAAGGGCATGATCTCGTCAGTCCTCTCATCTATTACTATCCACTACTAAAAAGCGGCCTGCTGAACGAGTGGTACCTTAGAACAACGCAGCCGCCCTCGTCATCCACCATTTTTCTTATTCCGGTCCCTTACGTCCTGTGAGCCCAGCACACAGAAAAGCCCTTCTGCTCCCCATACAGAAGGTGGGAGAGGAAACATCCTAAGTGCAGCCTGAGGAGACACACTTAGCGCAGAGCTGCTTAAAAACAGGGGAAAAGGTCTTACTTCAAGCTACGCTGAAGCGCGTTGGACCAAAGGGAACCCTGTGAAAGCCAAAGCCAGGGCCAAGTAGGGCACTAGACAGAGGACAGTTTTTTAAAAGATTCTTAGTTCAACCTTTTAGACCCACACAGGCCACCAGGAATTCGGAACCGGCATCGCTCGGATCACGTCACCCTGAAACACAAGCATTTTAACAATTGATCCGAGACAGATTCTGGCACCCAGAAACGTAAGCATTTGAACAACTGATCAGACAATTCCCACTCTTATATCACAAAAGCACATTGTTATCTCTTTACAGCTGATCAAGCAGTACTGGTCACCAACCGTCCCAAAGCATATCAACGCACTTTTTTGTGTGCTTTCAGAGTCACAGAGCTCGGTGTCAAGGTTGGGGTGTTTAAACCGTGTCCCATGGGGATGCTAACACCTTACTCAGCAGAACCACGAGGTGCATTCATCACTAAAAAAACAAATCATTTTCAGATTAAAAAAAAAAAAAAAAAGAGTTGAAACCAGCCCTTCAATACAGTACAAAGTATCCCTCAGTGACCCCTTCAGCGTGGCTTTCCCAAGTATTTCCCTTTCCAGCAGCAGGCAGACAGTCCTAACAAGATGACCTCACACTGAATCAAAAAGTTCCCCAGACAGCTAAGACCAAAAGGCACGGCGGGTTTCCATCAAAATTTTGTGACATTCCGATTTTCTGCCAAGTGCAGAGTGCCAAGAGGCAAAAATCCCACCATTGTCGTAGGAAATACCTTGCAAACTGAGGCATCTATCACAAAGGAAATGTATTCGAAGATGTTGAATCTAACAGGATACGCTCGCAAAGAGAAGATTGTCATTTCCTATGAATTAGAGATATCCACGAAATCAGAAAACTCAATTAATCCACAAAGGGAAAAATTCCATCATCGAAACTTTCAAAGACGACCAAGTTTACTCTTCTAACACGAAACAAGAAAACATCACAAGATGAGATGCAGGAGCACTTGTTTATATGCTGGAGAAACGTTCAATGTGCAAGGAATATTCCCATAGCTTTTTCAAAGGCTGCTTCAGACTTGTGTTTGAAAGACTCCGTGGGTGAGAAGCCCGTCCAAGTCAGCAGCAGTAAAGCAGTGGATATGATGGTGTAACACTTCGGAACTCCACCCGTTATAGACTCTGTCCCCAGCTTCATCACTGGTACTGGGCGAGCTCTCCTATTACTGCTTAAGGAGAGAGCAAAAAACACGTCGAAGACTAGGATCACCTACAGAATAATCAACAAAAATCAATCAAATGTGTTCACGAGTCATCACCCACTGAAGGGACGGCTTTTTGTAGGCTAGACTTTCTTCTTTCTGTATTAAAGGCTGCAGAAGTGGATCACCAGAACAGCACTTGAAATGCAACAACCTCATAAAAACCTAGGAAGCCAGTGTCCCTCTAAAGCAGATGCAGTGGCTGAATCTATTCTGTATTAAAGAATATGCAGTCACCAAAATTATCTTAAAGATAGCACAGGGAAAAGGAAAAAAAAAAGCAAGAAACCAAACTTAATTGGGAGACATGCTAACGGGTAAACAACTCCAAATGACATACTGCAATTATCCACCACCTAGTGTACATCTCCTCCCCCTGCTAATGCTAGCTTTCAGCTTGGTGTTGGGTCCGTTTCTTCCTTTTTTAGAGCGATGATACTCCTACCCACGTTCCTTTGGCTGGGCTGAGCCAAGTTCTGCCTATCTGCTCTTAGAATAAAAATAGAGCTTTTCAAAATCCTCTACAACTAAGTCAGAACTGAATGTTTCTCCAAACAGAGACCCCTACGGGTACACACTGCTCCAAATAAGATCACTGCCTTGTAAATTCATAGTATTTATCAACCTTCGTTAGGAACTGCCTCCCCACCTCTACATACACCTGTCCTCACTCCACCGTATCAGTAGCCAGTTCAGATAGCCGCTGAGACACACAACATGTTCTTCCGTGCTACTTCTCCTATCATCTTTTTCTTTTTTAAAATACAAAAATCTTGTTATGCCACAAAAGCGTGACCTCTACTTCGCAGAAATTTGCCTGAGTTATCACTTGGTGCATTTTGTAAAGTCCTCCGGTTCTATGTCAATATCAAAAAGCGCGTTAAACCTACTGTTCCAGCTTCCTTCTCCAGACGGATCCACCACGCCCCTTATTTTTGATCCTCCGTGCTTAGCGATTACATAAAAATCACATCAGTCCAAACCCAAACCTCAGGAACCATCTGAAGTCATGACCCTCATCTGCTTTTTCTATTTGCACATAGCATAGTATTTTCCTGTTCTTCTCTTCTGACAGCCATCCCCTCTCCCCAGCTATCAGCCCGATTAATTCCCAGCAGCCTTCAGGTAGGTGCTTTAGTGAATTTCCAAGCGAAGAAATTTACTGTCTTCCTTCATTTTTATTATTGGGGGTGGGGACACACGGGGATGATGGGCTTTAACCTGATAAAATCTATCATTGTTAATACGCACTTTTATTCTAATTTCTTTTCGTTCCTTTACCCTTCTAATGCAGTGTCTCTTCTAAGCATTTCAGACTCTTCTGCCAAACCCTGCGCCGGAGCATTCACCGAGTTTCCCAATCCCAAGATGACCCCGGCTGCCCGTCCTTACTACATCACACCACCCTCATCTCAGCTCTGCTACCTCCCACAGATAAGGAAACTTCCGTAACCAATCCACGTATTTTTCTGAACAACTGTGTAGGACCTCTTTTGACCGACCAGGATGATTTCACACTCAAACAACAAGCTTTCTCCTGAGATCATTCATTTCTGTCCAGCATATTCTTCACTTGGCCTAGGGCGGCAGCAAGACATTCCAGACCCTTCTGCCACATGCAGTATTTGCTGTTTATTTAGTTTTACTGGATTTGGTAAACATATAAAACTGGAGAGGATGAAAATCTATTCCTTAAGGGCCCTCACACGGTACTCTTGAGACCTAGGTTTTCCGCAGCTCCAAGGAAACTAGTATCTTTGAAAGGCATCTGTACTTAACTACCTTTGAAAGTGTCAAGATAAAGGCATGCCGAGCATTTTATGTCAATGTAAAAGACTGCATAAAAGAAAAAAGGTTTAAAGAGCGACCGTCGACAACAGATGGGGACGTTTATGACCTGTCCGATGGAATAAAGCTGCCCGATTCCCTCTGCACAAACCCTCCTCAGACCCGTCCTCCCTGAACAGAAGCACTACGCTACCAAACCGTCCCCGGCAGCTTGCACCAACTGTCGGGTTCTGGGCGGATCAGGGAAGGTGACTCCACATCCAGAGAACCCTTTCCAAATATCCATCATCTTCCCCCAGCGACAGTCGTGGGATTTCAGCATTCTCCCCGCACCACCGTTTCGTAGAAGATTTCTCATGCTCAGGGAGAAAAAAGTCAATCACTTCCACCACTGAAAAAAGTTCGCAGCACAATGCCAGGAAGCTGTAAGGATTCAGTGACAGCACATACAGGCTCAAAGCAAAAGCCTTCAGCTTACAGCACTTCTGACAGGAACTCTAAGACAAGGGTCGTCAAAAGCTAGCTCTGTCCGAAGTGAGACTGCAACACTCAAGAGTCCTAAGGTAACGCTCTTAAATTCTATTAGCAGCCTCTTATTCTTACACCATCGATCTCTAAACAAGAGGTAGATGCGCAATATAAAAATATTTCGGAACTAAGTCTTCATCTATGTCTAAATTAAACATCTAAATAGAGTTTTACAGCGTAGCAAGGAAGCAGCGTTCTGGCACAGAGTGAGAAACCCTTCTCGTCACCAAAAAGCCGTCTTCCCCAGTAAGTGCTGACATCAGCCCTACTATTTTGGACTTCAATTCCGTGAGACAAATGTAAGCACAGAAAAAGGAGCAAAGAAACTATCTTTACTCATCCATAGCACTGCCCCGAAGATGAACTAAACCAGAACGTCATTAAAAAGCAACTGTGTCAAGACACATTCCTGGGTTTCTGCCTCCTCATTCGCCCAGTGCGATTTCTCTCTAATTAGACGAGCCCCTACAATTTTCCTGTGGAAGAACTGCCCAACGCAAAGTGAAACAAAACTGACACAAAGGTGCAAAGCGAGACAAAAATTACATTGCATTACATCAGCATTTTAAAGGTGTTTTTCTTCAGAAGTGTAAGATTACTGGCAGAAATTTTTGTCTAAGGAGACCTTTCTGTAAGAGAACTTCCTTTTAAGTTCTCTGCTTGAAGCAGTCCGTGTTTTCACTGCGTAACACTGTGTTCCAGGCCTTTCGTCCAGGAACTTTCAACACGGTAAAGAAATTTGGGTTCGGGCTAAACACAAGCAAGACGGGGAACACGTTCAGAAAAGACAACCATTTGGGACAGGGAGGATCCTTCTTCGAACGAATTAAAATACACTCCTTTCTCATTCCCCATGTGAAATTCTGGTGACAAGGACGCTAGGTCTGAAGTAAGCAGCATTTGAACAGCCTCAAAGCAAGGGTCCTCATTTTTCACACGTACAAGTCACACAGAGTCCAACAACATTCATGCTAACACCTCTCAAATTCTAAAATAGGTACTAATCCAAGGTATCCTCAGATGAGTATGTGAAAATTTGAGTACCAGGTCAAAACCACCCTCACTTAACATATGCTCTATCTGGGCACTCCATTTGGTATGCAGGTAGGAGAACGCGCCTACTTCAGTAGAAGTTGCTCTTTGTTTTCCTCCCGTTAATATTGGCACGCAAGCTCCCAAAAATAGACGCTTTCTCTTATAGCTGCTGTAACACAATAAATTTTCGGCTATTTTGGCTATGCACTCACAAAACACAATTACCAAATAATAATGCCTAGTATAAAAAGCACTGAACGCAAGACGGAGGAGGCTCGCTCCTTTTTTCCAGTTCTTCAATCGTTAAGGAATATACATCGGAACTTGTCTAGTGTTTTAAAACTAAGAACTTTTTGCAGGTTAACAGCTGTAAACTATTCAGGAACTTCCAGTGGCTTAAGTGCAAATACATTCCCCGCAAAGATTTAGGAAACCTTCAACCAGAAAGAGACACTTTTTAGAACAAAGTGTCCTCCTCCTTTTTAAGTGGCCATCATTTTCTTCTCTGCATAATAATCCTATTAAGTGAACATTGATATCAAGTATTTCCACGTCAAATTCTGATCCAGGATCTGCTGGATCAGGATGTCCCCGTCTCCCCTTTCCCAGCTGTGAACCTGACAGCTGTTTCAGCTATCAATGCTCTACATTCAGGTAGGCTGTCCATAAAGAATTTGGACTTAGTTAATAACAAATTTTGAGCCTGCCCTAACTGTTACGGAAACAATCAGGACCCCTAACAATTTATTTGATGTTTCTTTCTTTCACAAAGCTCCCAATAATCAGAGTTACTTAGCTGGCACCTTCAAGTTCACAGACTAAACCGGCTAGAAAATCTACTCCATTCCTTAATAGCGATACTAAGCCTGGAATCTAACAGAGCGCGAGCTATTAGAAAAAAATTAAGAAAGAAAGATACATAAACTGAATAAAAAACAGTGAGTGACTCGGGTGTTCTCGTTATTTTGTTAATATGGATGTTCACATCGTGTTTCATCTGAAGCTACCTGAAAGACCGAGACAGACCGGGGACCAGAGAGCGGAACTCCCAGCATTTACTCTCAGTATAGTTGAACCAGCCGCCAGATTGCAATCGTCTAGCTGAACACTGCATGTTCTCTGGAGTTCAATACCTCCTGTCCCCCATCTCTTCTTTGTTGAGTCTTCAAAAGCATACATCACAGGTTCAGTTTATCTCAGATTATCGGAAGAAAGACACAACAATTAACTAGCAAACATTCGCCCTTCTCAATTCAAGATGCACTCGCAGGAAGAGCCCAATTTTAGCCCAAGATTAACCCTAAAGGCTTTCAAGAGTGCCAAACCAAAACAGTCTTCAGCAGTCTTCAACAGCACGGCCAGACTACTCACCACGCTGAGAGCTGAAGGTCCCTGTCAGCCCGACCCATGTGCACCTCCCTCCCACAGCAGAACCTCTCCCCCTCCAATGATACTTAAATTAATTCCTTTAGGCTCTCTGTGTATGATATATTTTACTATGACAAAATTTATTAAATGCATTGGAAGTTCAAAAAAGTTAAAAAAAATAAGTTAAACATATCCCAGACTGTGTGCACAATACTTCTGTTACAAAATCAATTGCTCAAGTTATTTCTATGAACAAGTATTCCAGTGGTTTGGAAAGACTGCATACTCTGCAATACCCAACTCTGGATTACGACGAAAGCCACCATCACCAAAAACTTTCTTGAAAACATTTGGGATTTTTTTTTAGGTGTAAAAAATCAGGTTTTTTTAAAATTAAAGCTCATTTAGAGTACTACTACTAACTTTATTACAAGTCTAATGCACCCAAGGAAGCGCTTGCTAGGTGGCACTACTTCACACACACTTCATAATGAGTAATACTGATAAAGTTACCAAAGGCAAAAAGATTTGCAACCCGAGGTTTTGGCCATACACTGACATAACTAAGCCATGCTGGGACACAACAGCACCCACCAGTTCCAAGGCACAGGAGAAATCAGCATCAACATCCGTTTCACAGGCCCGTGACCTGCTAAAGAGAGACTGGGATAAATCAGCAGGGCAACAGCACAGCCTGGGGGAAGAGACTTCCCCCTCCTGGTGGAGTCAAGCTTTTAGATCAACTTATCACATCATGCCATCCCATATCCCGCTTCGGTGCGCCTGCCAGCATCTTCCTAAAAACCCACCTCAACTCAACGACACAAGTACGTTTCCGCAACGCAAAGACACAACTACATTTAGAGTGGTTTTACGCAGAAGTCGTGTAGGAGCACAGAAGTGTAGGCTTCAGAAAAGCCCTTTTTAAAAGTTTAGCACTTAAAGTTTGCCACTATATTTATCACTGAGGAGATCCTTTATCAAGCTGACGCTTCACAAGAAAGCCTGCACGCTGTTATGCCAACTTCCACTTCTGTTCGTGACTGAGATGGACAGAAGGCATATGTTCATCTATCTAGCAGACTGTTACGTTGAAAGCACTCTCTTCCTTCAAAATAGCTTGGCTTCGTGTATTACAATCGCTACACCGGTCACAGCCATGCTTTGTGACTTTTATGCTCGGCAGCGTACAAAGGGATTCCTTTGCTGCACTAAATGATGCTAAAGCAGTGATGGCGATCCTCAAAAGCGCGGCAACATTTTAAGAAAATACTTCTTCCTTCCTCTCTTCCTCCCTATCCTTAACGTACTGCTTTCAAGAACCTTAACAAATACCAGAGATTAAAAAAAGAAGTCAGTGCTGATTTATCTCAAGCAGCAACATTTCTGCCGATTTCTCTCTCTCCATGACTGTGCTAGCCACTTTCAAATAGAAGATCCAAGGGAAGTGTCAAGAGGACTACTTTGCCCTTTAATACAGAAATTCTCACAGATCTGTAGCATTCTTAACAATTCGAGTCCTCAAAGACAATGCAGCTTTCTTGGACAGGCATTTACATGAAGCGAGAAAGGCAGTCCCCGTCCCTCCTCCCTGCCCAAGTTCCGGGCTCTTCGCTGTGTCAGCACAAGCTCTCCTGCGACCGCCTGACAATCTGGATCGAGATTGTAAACAAAATCTGGATCGATCGACTGTAAACACGCTTTTTCTGTTACTGAGGGTTTTTTTCCGACGAGATCGTTTCCCAAGTGGCCGGGAGGAGCAATGAATGCCTTATTTTTTTATTTTAATTTTTTTTTTTTTGGCAGCAGCGTGCTCACTGCAACCTTCCTACAAGCCCGATTCCCCCCGCTTCAGTGGGATCGGTACCCACGCTGACACGGTGGATGAACAACACTCAGCACTTGAGGGGGGAAAAAAAAAAAAAACAACCGAAGTCACATCATGATTTTAAATTTTGAACTTCATTAAAGCATTGTTCACCATTCTGTGGAGGAGAACAATTCACCCCTGCAGAACAGCATAAAAAGGAAAATTCCAGTGGCAAAGCGTTTCAGGACAAGACTGCACAAAAGGAACGAAATACCTGAAGCTTTGAAATGGTAAAGCTCGGGGACAGGAAAACACGTGAGTCATCAGATCCCTGCCAGACACAGATGTACTGGGGACCTCCAGCTCCTCGATAAATAAAGTGTTTAATTCTGTTCTCGTGTGTGGGAAAAACTGTGAGGATAGAAACGACCTTCCTCCTCTTATCTCCGAATCCCTCCCTGCCCTTGAGAGAGGTTTCAGATGTTCCCCTTCTGCCGAGGCTGTTATCCACAAAACAGTTCCTGCAAGGAAGGACAGATGCAGAGGCTGAGAAAGAATCATTCCTTTTTTTATTAGGGCAAGGGGAAACGAACCTGAGCTCAACCACAAGGTAGCGTCCTTCGCAGTAGAAAGAAGTCATATCACTGTGTGACAGATGCCTTTCATTTTTAACCGAAAGAAAAAAAGAATCCAGACGCTTCACTTCTTGACTGTTTCAAGCTGAACTTGAGGAGAATGGAGGCCAGAACCCCAAACTGATATGCTAAATAGCGACATTTCATCATGCTTCTTAATACCGCAAGCTTCGTTCTAGCGCTGCTTTCTAGCATCTTAACAGCTGCGTATTTGGACACGTTACCCGTTCTTGATGATTAACACCACAAAGACCTAAGATATCGTGGTGGGGCAGGGAAATAAAATAAAATCAAGGTTTATTTCCTCTCATCTCCTAGAATACACCATTATACTCCTAAGACTTGAGGATTCAGCTGAAATACAACAGAGGAAAAATGCCTGCACATCAAACACCAGCAACGTGAATTTGTCAAAAACTGCTTTGGGTAATGCAAACAAAATCATCCTAATTACAACAGTCAGCCGAAAAGAAAACACTCCAAGCGCACACAAAGAAATATTAAAGACTTGCTTCGTTTCGTGGCTGATTTTTAGCCTGGTTTACAACTACTACCTAATGTGAAAATAAGGTGACACAACAGTTAAGTAATACCTCCACACGGCTTCAGCTCTTCAGATAGTTATGAGCTTCAGATTGCACATGGGGGGGAAAAATGTGGCTGAAAACCATCTGGAATAGCGAGATAACCTCCCTGAGTAGCGATTAACACAAAGCACCAACTGCTTGGTGAAAACAGAGAGGAAACGCTGCCCTTCACTGGTCAAGCATGGGGCTTTTTTTCATATATTCCTGTTGACACGGCACAATGACCGCACAGAGCTCACCAGAATTCACACACCAACACCAGGACACACTCACATTCGCTGGTAAGGCTAATCACACATTAAGGAAGACTTTTTTCCCCCCTAAGTACACGTGTCAGTTAAATGACCTGATCCAAATCGTTTGCTAGCATTAAGGCCTTCCCCACCCGCACAATTAGCATTCTTTCTTGAAACATCAGAAGTTACTGACATGACGAAAGAGTTGCACATGGCTACAGAGGCTCTACAGATACAACACATCTTCAAGACGCTATTTCAACTTCGTCACCCAAAACGCCCTATCATCAAGAAACGCGAAGCACATCAATTCAGAAAAAGAAGCAGAACGTCTCCCAAGGCATCCACCCACACTGTTCCAATGGCCTACAACACTAATACCGCATTTGTGTAATTTTTATTTGTAACACAAAGTTAGACAGGCTTGTTCCTTTATCCCCGGAAACCAAGTCTTCTTACTTATCTTGCATCTGCAGCATTGATTTTTCAATTCCTAAATCCAATTGCCAAAGCAGCTATATCCTAAATAAGCACAAATAGTTTTGTTTTTAAAACACAGATAGAGGAAAAAAACCAAACATGCATAATCCCATTTGCCTTCAAAGTTGACAGATGAGGAAACTGTCTCAGCTACATCTCTTCCAAAGAAATCATTCTCTTTAAAGAACTGAATTACTAACTTAAAATATGGGGTGTTTGGCTCCAGCCTGCACACAGGAATTTGTTTATAGGGACATTTCCTGAAGAAATATCTGAGGAAGTAAACAAATTCACGTGGCGCCACCAATACCTAACTCCACCTTCTGCAGCAGTCATTTTATGCACGGGCCTTCTTTTTAAACCTAGATATTCACTAATAACTTCAATTGCGTAGAGCAGACAAAAAAGGCTTATTTAAGAACTCTGATTTGGGCATCTTCCTCATCGTTATAGTTACTACAATGTAGGTCTTGGCCCAAATCACCTTACGTCTTACACAAGTTCGTTTTCTTTCCTAAGGGATTTCACTATTTCTTCTTTTGAAGGGAAGAAACTAAACAGTACAGGCAAAAAAAATGACAAAGCCGACAGAAAGAAAAGAATTACAGCATAAACAATGAGGCAGCACGCGAGATCGAGCTGTGCATCAGGATGTCACACACTAACAAGGACAGAGCCCAATTAGTTGCATGTTCAGTCACGTATTCGAAGACGCAAGGAGATGAAAGTAATGGGAGTACAGAGAACGTATCATGCAGCGGTCAAGCAAGACATACTGGCTCTTTAGCAGCCCTGCACAATCCAAAGGTCTTATTCCAGGATTCTAATCGAGACAGTTGGGATTTAAAAAAAAAATTATAAATTAAATTCTGTGTTTCAAATCAACATCTCGCTTCAATACTTGAGCTGTTAAAACCTTCTACAATTTAAGTATTACAACCGTGTGCCTGTGACACTCTTGAAATCGCACCAGTAAGCCCAAATTTTCAGATTAACACCTTGTATCTGAAGCTGAAGAACTTAAGAGTAGCTTCTTCTGCATGAAGACATTGTAGAGGACCAGCGGTGTTTTGTTGGTTTATTCCCTTCATCTTACTAGTTCAGTGCAATTACCAGTTCAATTGCAGCTGAAAAAAACAATACATGAACTTTTATTTACAGCAGCTACGAGGCCCCAGTAAAAGCAAGAAAGGGCTGCACCCCCAGCAGCGTGGGCAGCAGGGCGAGGGGGGGGGATTCTGCCCCTCTGCTCCGCTCGGGGGAGACCCCACCTGGAGTACTTTGTCCAGCTCTGGAGTCCCCAACATCACAAGGACACGGAGCTGTTGGAGCGGGGCCGGAGGAGGAGGCCCCGGAGATGCCGGGAGGGCTGGAGCCCCTCTGCTGGGAGGACAGGCTGAGAGAGCTGGGGGGGGTCAGCCTGGAGAAGGGAAGGCTCCGGGGAGACCTTCCAGCCCCTTCCAGTCCCTAAAGGGGCTCCAGGAAAGCTGGGGGGGGACTCTGGAGCAGGGAGGGGAGCCATGGGACGAGGGGGAATGGCTTAACACTTCAAAAACGGGAGATTGAGATGAGATCCGAAGCAGAAATTCTTGGCTGTGAGGGTGGTGGGACCCTGGCCCAGGTCGCCCAGAGAAGCTGCGGCTGCCCCATCCCTGGAGGGGTTCAAGGCCAGGTTGGACGGGGCTCGGAGCAACCTGGGCTGGTGGGAGGTGTCCCTGCCCGGGGCAGGGGGGTTGGAACGAGATGATTTTTAAGGTCTTTTCCAACCCAGACCATTCCATGATTCTATGAACGCTTAAGGAACAGCCAAAACATCTCAAAAACATCCTTCGCACAGGGCAGCGCTTTCAGGCACTGTTACCATTATTGAGGATTATGTCTCGGAAAGCTAATTTACACGTTAGATGAGAATCCAGTGACAAACTATACCAGTCAGAAAAATGAAAGAACAGAAAGCAGCACACGCAAATCCAAGACTGATCTACATCTAATCATCACGAGACTCTCTGATCAAGGAGAACACTGAACTGACAAACTCTTAAAATGGATACGGTATTAGGCAAAGCAATTATAAACTTCACTGCCAGCAGCAAACATCCCGTAAGTTCAAAGACTTAAAATAAGCTTGTAAACAGAGTTTTTAATATACAATTAAACTTTTCTGTGTTTAATGAGAAGCCATAATGCAGATTTTTACGTAGCAACTTGCTACTAAGACCTGCTTATCTTCTGTACTGTTTCACTATCGATTGAAGACAAATATTTAGCAAAATCGGTACACACACCAACACTTTCAAAAAGCCTACATATTTGCATTTGTCTGAGCCTGTTCAGAGGAACTGCTAAAGCATGTTTTCACAAAAACAAAAAAAAAAGCCAACCACCAAACAACCAGAGAGCAAATAATAAAGTTCCCTAACAATAATGATGTTCCCAAGCTGCACACGTGTCAGCTTTCATTTGTCTAACCTGCTCCCTTCCCCCTCCCTCCTTTTTTATTTTTTGACTCATGTCATGAAAATCATCCTGTCAAGGAGCTCAGAAGACAAACCTTGGATTTGACTCAAGGCACAGATTCGACAGGCAGTTTTCTTCATATTTGTTTCACATATTTACATATCAACAATAAGCCACGTTGAATGGGGGACGGAAGGTACACTGTACAAAGCCCCACTAAAAAGTAAAAGCAGCTTCCCATGAGGTGAACAGACTGGCCCCGGTATATCGTCTTCTTCAATGACACCCCTCACACAATTCTGATCAAGAACTAAGACGCACCTTCACCTCGCCCTTCAACACCTAACACGTCAACCCATTAAATTTTTCACGCGTGTCACCGCACCTATCCAATTTTTGCCTGAACGCACACTCTCTATCAGTTATCACCTGATGGAAGGCGCTGCGCTCCTATTTAACCACAATCCAGCTCCTTAAGCTGCTTATGAGACTACCTCTACGCAAAATGAGCTATTTGGCTTGTCGTACCTGGTCGTTCATCAACTGAGGCCAGAATTCTGTCAGGACGCATGCAAGCTGACCTCCCTGGTACGTAACTTCTACTGCCATTCCACTCTTGCCTTAAGATACCTCTTCCTGTGTACTGAAAAGAGTTGCCATTTTCTTCGGAGCTGGTGGTTAGAGAAAAGGCAATTTGCCATTTCGAGACAATACTGGACTGCGCTACCTAGAATCTTGGGATTTTTTGGCAAGCAGCAATTTGCCGCAATATCAAAAAGCAACTTTGGAGGTTGCCATGGACGTCGTAGTAGGAGCTCATTAAGTTCTTGGTATGAGATTTCAATTGAACTTCTCCCAAAGCTCTATCCAGCGCCTGCATTTCCACACTGAGATCTAATGGAGTTTAGAAACAGACTGAGATGAAAACATCTGATTACTGCTTTTTATTCCATTCCATCAGCTCAGCAACAACTGAGCCAAACAATGTCTTTCCACTCATGGGGTTTTTGTGATTTAGTATCTGCCAGGTTTCCGATTGTAACTCCTTTGACTTGTTGCTACCGTACTCCTGATTTTTAGAAACCGTCTCATTAGTAGTCAAACCTAGAAGTAGTTTGCTTCAGAGATTAGAGAGGTCTTCATGTATTAAGCATGGGGAGGGCAAAAAACAACCTAAGACAAACTGTCCTAAGTTGACAGAGATAACAAAGGGAACGGCTGGGAGGGAACACCACCTTATGCAGTGTTCCCACAATAGTTTCCATTTACAGCAAAACCATAAACTTAGCTTTCTTTGTGTTTTTCATTCTATGTGCCTTCCAGACTGCCAGTGGTCTGAAGACCACAATCCAACAGATGAAAGCCACACAAACTATGCACATCTCAAGAAAGTCTCAACTCAAGAAAACTTTAAACCCCAAACAGCTAGAAATGCCACAGTAGAAACACAAACTTTTTTTTTTTTTTAAAAGCCAAAATTAAACATCAGGTTCATTTCAGACAAAGAAAACTCCCTTTCGCTGAGAACACTCAAAACACACGTCCTCCCCAATAGCTGCTGGGAACTACTTTGAAGCGAGATCCTCTGCTCCGTCGATCAGGCCATCCTCACGTTCACATTCCTAAAAACTGTGATTTCAGCTGCGCATATTCTACTAAACTGCATCATTTCATCCTCAAGTCAGTGGGACTAGAATGGTTTTTTGCAAGCAACCTGAAGGATCAAGAAAAATAATTATTATAAATAAAGCTAATATATGACAAAATGTCCGCTATGCCGAACTTAATAACCTCATTATTATTACCTTGTTTACCACTTACTTACCCCTGCTTAATCTTTAATCCCAGCCCACCCAGACTGGGAAGGCCTTCGCTTACTACGTTTAAGACGAAAACGTCAGGGAAGCTTCCAGATGCCAAAACTGCCTTCCCAGCTACTGCTATCTACAATACATGTCGTTCTATCAAAAAAACAAGTCAAGTATTCTTCTGGTGCCTCATGATAGTTTAATGATCTCTATGCAGGTCTCAAAGCATATTACACAGGTACCTACGGCTATGGAAGGTACGATGTGCAGGCAAAGGCTCAGCTCACCTAAGACTACATGTATTCCTCGGTTGTCTCCTGGCTTTTCCCATCATGCCATACCCACCGTACCGTTTGAAAGCTGTCAGGATAAGGAGCCATTTCGAAGAACGGCTGGGGACCACAAAATAAATCCGCCTACTGCTTTGCCACTAAGTCTCACTTTACACAAACCCTGCTGAAGGTTGCTGTCACATAGGGCTCATCTCAACGCTCAATTATCAACCGCTGCATCTGCTAAGTCACGGGATGGCCTCCATCCCTTGGCCACACACCACCACAGCAAAACTCCACGGACTCCATTCGAGAGAGCAAATTCTTCAAGTATCTGCAGGACTGCTAGTTAGCACGGTTCAGCATGTAACCACAGCTGCCTATCTCACAAGTTTTACACCTCAAAAACTTCTACCTAGCTGCTGACACTCACTTTCCTAAAGATAAACACTACAGAAGCAAAACGCCAGGCATAATTGTTGATTGACACACATTCATTGTGTGCAATTTATCTCGCAGAAGTTGGATAAAATGCTTCTCGTATCGACTTCTGCAGAAATAAAATGCAGAGGGCTTCTTAACTGTGGAAAAACCTATCACCATCTCAGCCCAGCCCTTCCTTCAACGTATCAGACTCTTCCTTCCCATTCTTCCTGCTCAATTTAATTTCTAACGCAGAAGTAGCTATACCACTTAAAAGCCTAACTGCCAAGAAATAAACTTCAAAGCAAAGCTTACAAACTTGAAGTGGACTTTTTTTGAAGACGCTATTCAAAAACAGCAGAAGCGAACATCCAGCTTAGAAGGTTACAGAATTAAAAGTACTCAGCAAAGCCGCTCTGTGTGACTATATATGCAAATAAGGAAGGGGCTTCGAGTCTTGCTCGGCCTCTTCCAGCCATACCTACCTGAAAAACCTAACATTAAAGGAGCGCGAGTTAACAACGCTTCCTCGGGCTTGTTTCAGGACTGCATGGCAGCGGCGGCTGCTGCGGGGTTCAGAGAAGGAGTCCAAAAAGAAGCAGAAGGCCCAGGGCTCCGCGGCACCCCCCGCTTTACCGAAACCCCCCTGCTTTTCCCCAAGACAATCTATGCCCACGACCAGCAGCCCAAACCGCTTTCCAGCAGCGTGCCCTGAGCTCAGGCCTGGCTCCGCCGCCTCGGCCCGGCGGCATTCCCGCCCGCCCGCCCCAATGCCACCATGGCACATGAGGCCACACCACCCGCTGTGCCACCTGCACCATCTTCGAG
>VYZM01022804.1:405488-419460 GCA_013398915.1 Dromas ardeola | reverse complement strand
CTGTGTGGTATTCTACTTGTTGGCTCATGTTGTTTCCCATTTTGTCCTCGCTTCAGTGCATTTCTTTTCAACAGCTATATGTTGCTGATTCCTTATGCTCTATTTTATGGGGAGGGTGGGATACAGATTTTATAAAAAAGAGGAAAGATTAATCTTTCTGTTATTTCAGTTTGACCCAGTAGATGGAGCCAGAATCTGGCAATCCGTCTTCCTCGAAAACTATTCAGAATTGAGGGCCATGAATGACAAATTCTTACTCTTTCCAACATTCTGGAAATGAAATTTTACTAAAGCATTTGATTCTTAAACGTATCTGCCCTAAAAATATTTTTTTCCATTCAACAGTAAATATCGAGTAAGTAAAACTGTAACAGAAACTGTGACGATTTAGAGCTAAGGGAAAAATCGTATGCTTCCCTACACCGTGGTTGCTGCTCAGTGTTCGACAAATACCTTGTGCTGTGTGGATTCCCCAATTGCCAAACAAGAGGAAGCTAAGTGTTTTTGCTACCAGAGCGAATGCAGGCGATTTATGGATGTGAATGATAGTTTCACTACACACTGCTCCCCTTCTCTCATTTAAGATAGCCCTTAATCCCTTAGTGACCGCATTTTTAACAGATGCTGTGATGATAGGGACGTTAACTACCTGTATATTGTGTGTGACGTGCGTATTCACAGAAACGGACAGTTAAGAGCCACGTGGTTTGTGAATCGCGGGCTCTGCAGACCTGCAGAAAACAGTACAAGCAAAATCAGCGTCTGCTCGCCACAGTGTAGCTCAGATAGAGGAACAGTACTTACATTTCTTTAAATCTTTTTCCCAAGGGAAAAAATGGATAAAATCCTGAGATATTGGAGTGGTATTTTATACTGAAGAATGGACAGCATTTCTTCAAGGAGCCTTATTCCGTCAGGCTGCTGCTAGATGAACAGCAGAACGCCAAAGGTCCTGCTGGCCCAGTAAGAAAAGGGAAATTGCACACATGCACCATCTTTATACATTTCATTGACGCGTCACGCTCCTAATATCATCATCTGATCTTGTTGAATTTAGCTATTTAAAGTAGCGAACATTTCTGCGAAGTTCTTAAATGAAGAAAATATGAAAAGGCTCAGCCTCCTGAGAACACTGCCGTTCTCGGCACCTCCGGATTTCTCTATTTGTACCATACAGATCCTTTCTGACAGGCAGTCCTCACTGCAAATACTTGTGCTATAGACTGATAAATCTTATAGAAGTTAAGAGAGGAAGCAGACGCAAAGAGGTCTAGTGGAGTAGAAATGGTCGCACAGAAAACTAAAGGCAAAGCCAGGAATGGGACCTATCCGTTGCAAATAGGTTGTCTCTCTGGTTTTGTTCCTGTGCTTCCACCTTTGTCCATTTGCTGTAATAGGTGGCTTGCAGGGTTATTCCAGCAGTATCGGTCTGAGCATTTCGAGCTGCCCGTAATGTGCAATTATAGATTTAATGGTTTTTACTTACAGCAGTCTGAATAAAAGAGGGAAGAAAGTACAATTATCAGAAAGCAAACTCGTATCCTGGTGTAACACTATGGCCTGACTGCTGCAGTACCGTCAAACTAGCACAAATAACTCATACCTAGATGGTGTTAGATGTTTCTGAGGCATTCTTATTCTTACAAGGAGGAACACCTCACAGGCTTTTTAACCTGGAATAGTTAGTCACTAAATGGAAATAGTTTGTAGCAATGATGTCTCTGATTAGCTGAAAGAATAGCCCTTTCATCGCCCCCAGGGACATTACGGGGTTTTTTTAACGTTGAGGTCCACGGCCTCTCTGTGCAGAAGAGTTCTGGTAACGGTAGGTGGCATGCTTCTCCCGCCTGGGGACTTCCAAAAGGCTTGCTGCATCTTAATCCAGACTGGTTCTCACCCAATGCTGGTACGGGTGCGCTTCAGGGCTCATAGTAGCTTCCTCTGCCAGAGCTCTCTTTTAGGAAAGGATTAGGCCGGAACGTCAGTTTTAGAACTATCTCAATATAACCAGAGGTCGACCCGCTTTTTACTGTCCATACTTGTGCCTTCTGCATTTATGCCATAGCTCCTCCCAGCCTGTACTCTTCCCACAGCTCATCGTTACAGCCTTTTCGTCTATTCTTCATCTGCAGTTTTGAGTGGGGTGCCTCACATGCAGGAGGTAATTAAACCCATAAACCCATATTCTTTGCTGTGTGACCTGGACATTTCCTACTCTTCCTCTAACCAGACTAAAAATATTTGTGTAATTTAGTGTGAAGTAACTTCCTTAAATTACTGTAGAGAGTTTCTGAAGTCCGTACGGAAAGATCCAAGATGTGATATCTCTTGGCAGTTCTGTAAATTAAGCCCCTTCCAAAACCAAGGCCTAATGACAAGCCTTTTGCATGAAGAACACCATCCCACTTGCAGTTGTATCCACTTGTGTAAAATAAACTGTTTCTGCGCCGTTCGTGTTAACCCGTGTCTCTGTTGGAGTTTAACCTTGCATATATTGTTGATTTTGATTTTGACCTGACAGGAATGAATCTGTGATTTTAGCTGTTACTTTACTCAAAAAATGTTTGATTATTGCGTGATTATTCAGTAGTTTCTCATCTTCTTTTCTTAGCTGTCCAGTTCTCTGGTCGCAACTGGGGTGAATAAGCAATGAGCTTTTCAAAAGCACACACTTTTATCTAACTCCGCGTCCAGTGAAGTCAGGCGAGTTTTAGCACCGACTTTGACACGATCAGAATTAGGCCAATGATGAACATATTTCAAAGTCCTACACTGAGGACCTGTCAAATAGCTGCTTAGGCAATATCAGTGCCCAATAGACAGGAGTCTCTGATTTGTCTCATTTAAATCTGTCCTGGCCCAACTTAAAAGTGCAGTTATGTACTAAAAGGAGGAAGGAAGTACATGACTTTCCTTTCAGGATTGGAAGTAGGTAGATTGCTACTTGATAACCAGGAATCAAATAAAATAAGCTTCTTTTTCTTTCGGGGAAAAAAAAAAGACTCCACAGAAATTCCTTGGGAAGCCTAGTCTAATTTTCACCTTCCCCACACGATAATTTTTAGTTCCAATGTTACATCGTTCTGTATTGAGTTTTATGACCAGCTTGATCGTGAAGTTTTCTTTTTGTGGGTGGCAAGATAAAATGACCGGAGTCCATGAGTGGGAGGGGGCATACATATCCGAGAGTGTCACTGGGGCTAATACAATCTAATCTGCACTTTCCTAGAAGTTTGAAGAGGAAAATAATAACCACTCTAAAAGGCTAAGAGCCAGTCTTGGTCTCTAAGAAGAGGCATCAAGGTAGTAGCTGGACTCTGTCATTCCTAGTCTGAGAAATGGGCATTTGTCCGTGTAGGTCATAGTTGAGTACTGGTGCTAGGGTACTAGTGTGGTAGTTGGTTAATTTGTTTTGAATTTTTATTGGGCATAGGTCAGGGTTAGCAGATTAAAAGATGTTTGTCATTTCAAGGGTTTGAACGTTATAAACGGTCACTCTTTCTTGAACTGCTTTGGTTGTAGATCACAAAACACCATCCCTGGGGACAACGAATGCATTCAGAAGGGTAATTTCCCATGGATTCGGTGCTGCCATAGCTCAGACTCCTGTTAGGAGTTTTACTGTTGTCTGCAGCAGCAGCGAAGGTGTGCTGGTGATATTTCTGATCAAGCAACCATTATGACATAAACTAGACCTCGTCTGCCTACTTATTGCACAGTTTTCACGTCAAATGTCAATTAGTTGAATCCAAAATGTTGCACTGGAAGCATCAGAGTTCTGATAACTTTGGATGTCATGAAAGGTTATGTTTCCTATAGAACCATATTGGCGTTAACAAACCTGCGGGTTAAACCCTGTGCTCGTAGGATTTCTAGCTTTGAGGCACCCAGTCAAATGGGCCAAGAACATCAGTGTTCCGCGATGCCAAAACATCCATCCCAAAACTCTTAAGAGTGCTGACAGCAACGAGGCTACGCTGCCCGACCGTGCAGCAGGACCTTGGAGACCGTGAGAGTTGTGTTCATGTCAGGCCTTCACCTTTTTCAGGCTTCCTCTTCTTACACGGGGAGCTGAGTCCTAGGTCTTGGCTCAGCACAGGGCTCTCCGCTGTGCCAGAAGGAACTGTGAGGAATTTCGTTCAATACACAACTTGCACAGCTTCCAACTTCCCAGGGAGCCAGGAATCTGGCAGCCTTAGGCAACCATGGAAAATGCTTTTTAAGACACAGGACGCAGATATAACATACAAATCCGGTAACATGACTAGCTATTTATGAACAGGGACAGGGAGATCCTCCTCGTTACGTTGAGGACACAGGGCAGGGTTCCTCTCTTTCTAAATCAAGCACCTACTTTGGGGTCCTTCTGTCCATGGCTGTATTGACTAGATCTGCACTAACTTTAAAGGAAGCCTGGAGTCTCTTTGCAGTGAGAATAACTCAGGTGTCTGTGTAGTAGACACCTGAAGCTTAGTAAGACGAATCCCACTCTGTATTTGCAGCACTCGTCGTCATGGAGAAAAGTCAGAAACCTAAGTTCACTTGAAAGCGCAGGAGCCAGAAAAGGGCAATTCTAAATTGATTCCTGACATTTAGTTTCATGAGTTATTTTTGAGACCTATAGGTAGATTACGAATATGCTTGATTGGCTATATTGAACCACTGTTGCTATTAGAATAAAATGCATTTGAACAGAAAGCAAATGTCAAGGACTGTCAGCCTGGGGTTGGAGGGCAGTATAGAGGAATGGCCTAGCGAGTATAGTCACTGGCTAATTGATCCAAAAGACAACACTAAAAGCTTCGTGTCCAAAGAGTTTGTTAGTATTTCTTTTCATGACTTGAGAAGAATTCTCAGGTTAGCATTCAAATTATAAAAAAACCAACACAGCTATTGAGCCTTTGCAAAGCCTCTGGGGCCTCTTTAATTCATTTGATGTAACTGTCTGGAGCAATCTTTTTATTACTTATTTAAAAGAACCACATGAACCCTACAGATCTTTGCTAAGCTTCATCACATTTTTTGGTCTCGGATGAAATTTTTCTGATTCTTGGAATGTACCGCGGAACCTCTCTCAAAATCAAGTCTTCCTGAAAGCTCTCAAGTTAGGTACTCCAAATCACTTGTCTCCTTTGAAAATCAGAGTTTGCAAGCACTACTCTAAAGAAAAACCAAACAAACAAACCAAAAAAGCAACATCTCCTCAGTTTCATACTATTTTTAGTCACTTCCTTAACGTTGGGAATCACAGGTTTGCAGCATTACATGCTATCCTGTAACAGATACAGGCAAAGGAGAACACACGAAGGAAAATGGCAACCAGAAGAAAGACAACTTTTTCTTGCTGCTGATGCAAATCAAATTCTCTTCTAAGAGATCGTTACATGCCGATAATATCATTAGGAGTTTGATTCACGTTTAAGGTAGTACTGGACCTGGAACTACAAGCCAGAGATCACCTAATAAATGTGGTCTGTTTGAATGCTGCTTGAAAAGTTTTTAGCTGTTAAAAACAATTGATTTTTTCAGACAGAAGAGTACACATGCTTAGGTTTGACTAATTGAACTTTGCTTCTGAGGCTAAGAAAAAAATGTTGAAATATTTCGCTGTGTTTTTGGATTTCACCCGCGGGGACAGAAAGCTTCGCGTTTAATTCTTGGAGCCTCAGAATTCATTATAGCAGAATAATATGCAGAAGTGGCTTATTTTTTTATGTCAGTGAGTAAATGACCGGGCCAGCTTTCAAAATTGATTAACCTGCTTGCTTTGAAAGAATGGAGCAGGCTCAGTCCTAGCTGTAGCAGGCCGGCTTGGAGGGCTGCAGAGCTCTGGACCCTGTTTCTTCCTCTTCATCCTTACCCCTCTGCTCGCAGAGTTTCAGAGTGCCCTGCTGTGATGGCAGGAGGCGAGTCCTGGCTTTGGGGAAATTGAAAACCTGGGTTCTGAAAGGAGCGCTGAAAGGGGCAATATTTTTGCATACAACTGTGATTGATAGAGCTTTGGTCAGTATATAAGGGACTGAAAGGATTATTCCCTACATGTTCATCTGTGTCTCTTGCACTATAAACATTCCCCCAGCGACAAGGACATAAAATGGCTCTACAAACTTCAGTTCTCCTGTTGAGGTGCCACTTCAGGCCCTGACTCTTAGCTAAGGACATTCCAAAGGCAGTAGGGGATACCTGAAGTGGGAAATACTGCTCCTGCACCAGGGCGTCATTTAAAATAACTATCTTTCCATTTACTGAAGTTGAGAGAGCTTTCCCTTCGGGAATTGCTTACTCGGGAGCGGAGGGAAGAATGAGAATAGGATCGCTCTCTTTTTCTTCTTAATGCTTGAACATTTACAAGTTGTCTCACATAGATGAACCAGTATCTTCCCAAAAAACAAGCCGACATAAAAAAAAATCCAGAGGCCGTAACAGAAAAACCGGCACAAAATCAAAGAACGATTATAGCAGCGACACAGAATCTGTTTCTGTGGACACGGACACGAAAGAGAAAATATTTTATCAACTCTGCAGTTCTTAGGCCGGAATGGGAAAACTCTAAGTTCATGATGAAACCAAATGAAAAACAGGACAAAGTAAGAGTGTCAGCACTGCCGAGGGGCAAAGGCTGTCAGTGATGCAGTAACATCAGGGCGTGTCAGCAGCGGAACGGGGGAGTCCCTGTAAAATCTCGGAAATTTTCCAGAAGTCCTGTAGTCCCACTAGACATAAAGCAATTTTTTCAACTCTTAGCGTTTCCGGTTGGGAGCAAAACCAAGGGCTCCCAGAATCCTTAGTTCAGTTTCAACATGCTTTTCTTCTGATCTTAGCAAATACACCTGCTTACGCTTACAAAAAGTTTGTAGCCATGTTTTTTTATAAATTGGAGCTCACAGATAAATACCTTAAAGGAATTCAAAACAAAAAAAAAAACCCTCCAAACATTTCCTGCCCTTCCTCTGAAGTTTTCAATATCTCTTTCGTGGCTAAACCTGCAGTACGTCAAAACTAGGAAAAAAATATTAACAATCTCTTGCCAAGGAAAAGCTTTCAGCTTTGGCTCTTGACTGAACTGTGTTCACCAAGTGATTCCTCTATACTGCCAAAGACCATCAAGCTACGGCGGACTGCAGTTGCGCTTTTCCAGGCACAGTGCCACCAACAGTTTCTTTGAGTTTGAATGCCATTTATTAGCTATCGGAAGCAAAATAGCCACGACGGAGACAGACTGGGGAAAAGAATGAACCGCAGAGGCTCTTAGTGAGAATTCTCAGAGAACTTACAGCAGATCTGTTAGGATGGTTAGAAATGGACAAAGTGGCTCGCAGCTAAACGTAAGCTTAAGTAGAACAGATTGAACAATAATTTATCAAACAGGAAAACGCATGAAAAATATATCCACATTGGTGGGAAACGAAGAACAGAAATTAAAATAGAGTTTAAACAAAATCAGTTCCTGTTAATGCTATTGAACAACCACAGCAATGAAATGTATGTTATACATCTGTCAGCTGTGCCAACTGTTTTTAAATGGCACCTTAAAGAAGAATGGAAGCAGCCGCGGAGAACGTGAGCTTCTGTGGAGACACGACATCAGCGGGATACAAAACAACAAAAATAGGTGGATCGTAAAACTCAGGCAGGCCGCAGAGCCAGGCAGCAGCATGGAGATTGGAAACTGAGTGCCAAAAAGTTTCTAGGGCACAAGTGAACGTACCGGATTCCAAAGGCCTCCGGAGAATTATGTAAGAGGAAGAAAAAAGATCGCCACCGACAGTTGTATCATGAAACAAACATCAGGCACACCACCACAACAATTTAAATCCCAGATAGCATCGCAAAGAAATTTGTACAAAGTACCGAAGCTAAAGGTTCTTTCTGGTAAGGACTGCATGAACTGGGTAACGCTGCACCCAGGATAATTCTTTCCTACAGCTATTTTGTAATTAGATGTGCACCTCACTCGGACCAAAACATCACTCTGATGGTTTTTTGAGGAACCTTATAACTAGAAATGGATAAAGTGATCAAGCCAGTACTTCATCTGTTTTGCGGATTACTTACTTGATTTGACAGAAAAAAAAGGCACGGGGACATGAAAAGAAGAGACTAATTCTGAGAAGTCAAAAAATTTGCCAGCTGATAGCCCTCACTAAACATCGAAGGCCGTATATTTGGATAGATTCAAGCAATTTAATGCATTATAGAGGAGTCAATGTGAAATACGTACGATTGGTAAGGTATTACCTCACAAGGCAAAACAAAACCGCTCTTGTACTTGCTGCCAAAGGATGATATTGGCAGCCGTTTCTTGATAAGGACAACAGCTACATCACCGCACTGTGGATTTCCTGAGACAAATTGGTAGGATGGTAGAATGCCCCAGGGATCAAACGTACGGGGTTTGAAAAGCAGGACAGGCAACAAAACTCACTAACAGGACTCGAACGCTTCGTAGATTAATATTGAAACGGAGAATATTTTGGATGTAAAGACAGTATAGCGAGAAGCGTAGCAAGGCATGAACTCGATCTCCCCTCTCGTATCGGTGTAAGGAGGAAAGCTGGAAGAACAAGGTGATTTCTGGCTCATTGCTGCACCATCCGTGATTTACTTGCTGACTTACCCACAGCTTGCTTTCAACAGCTGAAACCAACAGAGAAAATATCCCACATGAAAAAGATATTACTACATCGTATCAAAGCCTTCATTAAAAAATATTTAACGTGTTTTTTTTCCATGTCAGACTAGTGTATCTAAACCTCCAGGATGAGTAGAGGATGGAAATGCAAGAGATGCAGTTCATCTAAACAATAAAGCAAATAGCAGGGATAGCCCATTCTGAAATTCAGTGATATTCTGCAGCGTGCGTGAGCAGACAGCATGTGGCTGCCGAGATGGGGACTGGGACACTGTTTCTAGCAATAAGGCAACCAGGAGCTTTCACATTAATCTTGCTAATACCCAACAGAAAAACGTACCCGCAACTGAAGTATCTTGCCATCACCTGCATGCGTAATAAGCTCCACCAGTACAGCGGGGAAAGAGAGTCTTCAGAAAGTACTGTAAATAATTAGAAGGCATATTTATGAAGTACCCTATTACACACCCCCAAAACACTGTTACCGGATGTTCTTGGAATAGCAGAGCTAAAACTGAGATACTATGAGATGCATATAGATGATTTCTCACACACCAATCACGAAGAGAAAGCTACGAAAAATGCATTTCTCTTCCTAAGGCAAAGCATCATTTAAAGCAACTATATAGGAGATCGAAGGCAGGAACTTAAAAGAACAAGTTCTGACCAGTGGGTCACAATTGCTGCTAGCATCCTAAGGATACTTGGAAGATCTGCGTATCATATACATGAGAGGCCTCACATACAAGCAATATACTATTAAACACATACTCTTCAGAAAAGTGATTCTTGAAAATACACATTAGAGCCATTTTGACATCTCATATGGAGATAACTCTGAGAGAGATGAAAGACCTGGTAAATAGCTGTGTCATACATAGGAAAATCCAGGGCCAGGCATTGGACACGTGCAACGTTCCCAGTAGAGCTCAGTATACATTAGGAATGCACAGAAATTCTCTCATTACCCTAAACCATTGTCTAGGTTTTTGGAAGTGATACGTATTGTCAGAGACTGCTGCAGTGATTACTGTAAGCAAAGCAACGTAGCATTTTAATGGATAGTCATTCTGGCTGATTTAAAAATGCTTATTTTAATGAGAGAAAACTCCGTAAAACCGCGGAGGAGTGCCTCATCACCCCAGATGAATGGCTTAGCATCAGAACTGAGGATGTGCCCAGAAGATACGCCCTGTTGTGGAATGCTGTTAGCTACCCCTTAGCAGGTCTCTGCCTGTTCAGCTACAGTGATCGCATCCTTTCCACGTTTATGTTTGCCCATCAGGTGGGCCTTCTTGCTCATTTTATATCGATGGGTCCATCTCTGTTCAAATAAAAGGCATATATCTGTTTGAGATGTTTGACTTGTTTTACATGGGAGCCAAACATCAGTGATAAGAATAGCAAACATAATGCACATGGGCAGGAAAAGACTGGTACCTGACCACGTGTCCAGAAATACAGACATTTATTTTGAAATATAGTGATAATTACAGTTATTTAAAAAAAGGGCTACTGTCCAATGGAAACAAATAACAGCTAAGCCACATGTCTGTAGGCGCAGGACTGGAAATGGGAGGTGGCGACACCTTTTTCAGCATTATCTCGCCCGCACCTGCAGACGGATGCAGAGAAGTAGCGCTTTTTTGCTGGTTGTTCCGCCCACTTTGGCGGAAGGCTATTTTTCATTTTGAGAAAGAAAAAAAATTGCTAGCTGGCTGCCCGCCTTCGTGTTGTCATTAGATACGTAAAAACCCAAAGCAAAACACAGAACAAAACCACCCCCAAACCAGAACGGTGGTTACTGGCAGCGGTTGTGATTCTGGCACATAAAGGTCTCCGGGTTTGGTGTACGTGTCACGGTCCATTCACGCAAACAAAACTTTTGATCTTCAAAACAAAGAAGAAACAGCAATAAATAAAAGCAAGGGCCGCAAAACTAAAGGGTTACTCATTGTCTTTGTTTTTTGAGAGATCGCTTTGAAGAGGACTTACTTTCCAAAAGTGCTCTGGCAGTTGTTCTTACGAACATATATCAAATTTGCTAGTCAAAAGTCTCGTGCAATTTTAGTACATTTTGATCCACATATGCGTAACTTTCAGTAGGAACATGAGTTCCAATGAAATATGAATAGCTTTGCCTTCAATTTCTGAATGCTTTCCACTCCCCTGCAATCACCTTCAAGTGCAAACCACCTGAACACAGAGGTGAACCGGTGGTTTTTTTTCTGATAAAGGAGGCGTTATTGTGAAATTCATGGCTCAGAAATTCCTTAAGAGCTATGGCTCTACCATGGCATCTCTTCATCCTTACTAATTACATTGCATCCAGCTTAAGATAGCACACAGCACAAAATGAAGAGCGCAGCACAAAATGAAGCCTGGCCATATGCAAACAGAAGTTGGTTAAATAGGTGGCCCTGAAAGTATTTCTCCGGTAGGAGTCTGAGAACGAAGTAACTCACTTTGTATCTACTCTCTCACTTTGTATCTACTCTCTCACTTCGCATAGTATGGTACGATGGAATATTTAAAAATGATGCGTCCTTTTTCGCCAGGTCTACTGCTCTCGGAATTACTGTCCTTTGGTCCCCCACATCTGAAATAGCACTGATTTCCATCTGTAACTTTAGACATGAATGTGCGTGAAAACGCATTCATCTTAAAATGCAACTGATACGTCCCTTTCTGTAATACCAGGACAACTTTGTTGAAAGTGTACTCAATGCAGCATGGAAGAATTGAGTAACAGGAAGCTCAGTATAATATTTAATATCGTTAAACAAACATCAGCATTGGAGTTCAGATCTCTCAGCAGTTATATGAAACGTTGGCATGAAGTACAGGACAGACAACAGAAGATATCTAGAAATAAACATGGACCCTGTATTACAAACTTACCTATTAACTCTAGGGGACCAGTGGTGTTCTTGCTAACACTGCACAATGCTGCAGGGGAAAATTCCAGATAGCTTTCAAGATGCAACGTTCTATATCGAGACTTTTTCTTGTGCTAAATTTCAGTGTAACAGAAAATACTTTCCCCTCCCAGTCCTTACCTGAGAGCGTTTGAAGAGCTCTGCTGAGACATGATTTACCACTACCACGTTTTTTCACCACTTGGACGTGGGCAATGTCTGGTCGCATTTTACAGTCACTTTATGGTTATTAACAAGGCACCTGAAAGCGTATTTAAATCTCACCGAATGCCCTGTTAAGATTTGCAGAGACACGGGTTCAAGACACAAGTAAATCAAGCTGGCGTTGGTAGGAAAGTTATATTCCATTTTTACAGTAGCTTTCCTTGGGTCAGAAGGTGCTTGTCAGATTGCTGAGTTGGCTCCTTGCATTCCTTTTATCTGAGATCTTAGAAAAAGTCTTGTTAAGCCCCTGTATCCACCATTCCCTATGTCACCGTCGATATCAAGGCAAAATGAGTGCAAAAGTTTGCAAGCTCAGAACGCTGATGTATCCCAGTGTCAGTCATTTGAGGGACTGTGCGAAAAAATTCTAGGCAATCTTCAGCCATTCTGAAGGTTACAGGTTAATAAAAAGATCCGCGTTTTAGCCATGGCTGCTTCTTTGACAGAGGAATATGGTCAGTAAAGCCAATTACAGACTCAAGTGTTTAACCAGCTCTTCCCTGGGCTTTTGTTAGGCTAAAGCAGCCCAGGTCTGAAAGGCCCAGATTGTGTCATCATAAGTCCCGTCATTCTCCAGAAAGTTGGGATTTTGCTACAACCGCCTGAAATTAATCCCTGTTTCTAACATTACGACAAAACCGGGGTGGTCTTCCGCAAGTTTGGCTTTTCCCCACCACGCTGCATGTAAGAGTTATCCAGATAAGCTTTAATACCCAAAATAGAGCCTCGTTCCTTTAAATGACTATCAAGAAGGCTGTTTTTCACCTACAAAGGTAACAGGAGCAGACTTGGGAAAATGCAAAACTTTTTTGCAAAAGCAGCAGCTAGTACAAATGTTGTTGTATCACACTGTTCTGTAAACCCGTCTAAGTTTTATGTGGTTATTCATGGAGAACAGAATGGTCTTTCTGAAGGACAAAATGCACTGCCTTGACATTTTTCTAAATAAAAATTGCCCGTAAATATTTTATGCTTAGACACGTAATTGAATTTATTTAAGACATGTTTAAAACCTCAAGTTCAGAAACAAAGCGAAGTCTTTTTTGTTTGTTTGTTTGTTTGTTGTGTCACTTTTCCAGAAAACTGAAAAATGGATTATTTGAACTGCTCCCAGTAGGAATGATACAGAGTTGTGGTAAAACTGCCCACTTGGGAAAAAAACAGAGTAGAAAAGGGAAGCTTAAGGACTAAGGAAGTGTTAGAAGACCTCTCTCTAACTTATACCAGGTGGGTACTTGCTACTGGAAGCAACGCGTTGCAGGGCAGAGCACGACCTCCAGCAGCCCACTGCGAACAGTTGTGGGGGTTGACATCCAGCCACCAGAGAGAGAAATTCATTAAGAGTAAATCATAATATTTCCCACTGGGGAACTACGTCACTTTGCACTCGCTAAGGATTCAAACGTACTTGTTACTTTTTTTGAAGCCTCTCTCAGAGCGTTCTGGAAAATAATCTCAATTCTATTCCACGTCCCAGGGCTCTGTGCAAAGTTCACAGTTCTTCCTGTGTCTGATCTCCTAAGTTACGGGCTAATCAATAAAAAAACTGTCAGAGAGCAGTGGTTAATTAAAAGATTGTTCTCGGGAGGATGTCAGCGGAAATGAGGAATTGCAAAAATTATGAAGTGACAGCTCCTGCAAATGTTTACACGGTTTTCTGAATCCTGGTGAATAGCAGTACCCAGAGAAAACCAGAACGGGACCTAACAAATGAGGTGCTCAAATCAGCCCGTGGCCGCTTGAGCAGCCTTCCTCTTGGATGTTACCCTAGGTGCGCGTCCCAAAATTTGGAGCGAGATGCCGTCTTATGCAGCGTAAAAGTATCACTTCCAACTTACCGACACAGACCCACTGTCTGCATGAAATTGTTCCACTCCAGAGCTACAGGTACTGGGAGATTCAGATTCCTCGGTACCCGTTCCACACTTCTGCCTTCGGTTTCTTTAAGAAGTCAGAAGGCAATTGAAAATGGAGACGCTGTTTACCTGTACCTTTGTGCTCATGGCTGTATTTTACCAATCTCTATTTTTTTGTACCAAAGTCTAGATGAGCCATCTCAACGTTGTAAAGTGATTTAAAATCAAAATTCTCTCATTGCAAGCATGTATGTGGACTGCGTCCTGCCTGGGTGAATTCTTACTGTACAATATCAACCCTCTTTACTTCTGGACAAATATTTGCCAAAAAAAAAAAAGGG
>VYZM01022804.1:283731-405463 GCA_013398915.1 Dromas ardeola | reverse complement strand
AAAAAGGGGGAAAAAAAAAAAAAAAAAGAAGCACAGCTATAGGATTAGACTTGATGACTTTTTTGTCTGATGCCTTGAACTCCTTGTTTGTCATTTGATAAGGAAATTTACGCAAAACTTTATCTATTTGGGTGCTGGAAGGTTCAACCTTTTCAGGACAAAAAGGCCCCGAGTAACACATAATAAACAAATAATATCAAATTCATTTTTGACAAGGACAGTCCAAGTTTTGTAATCTTCTTCAGACCAAAGGGAAATCTACAAATGCCAGCTCTATTGTTAATATTTTACAGACAGCAGTAGTAAAGAGTATATAAGCAAATGCTTTCCCTTCAATCTTCCTAGCATTTCTGAATAATTTAGCCCACATCGTAATTCGCAGCCATGAAGTGGGTAACATTAATTTCATTTATTTTCCTCTTTAGTTCTGCTACATCCAGGAATCTGCAAAGAGTTGCTCGAGACTCAGGTAAGAAAGGGCTAATTGGTTGTCTTTGCAGTCTTTGTTATATCAATTTAATTACTTTAATGCGATTCCACGAACAATTCTTGCAAGCCTGATCCAAAGAGAATAGAAGAATTGGGTTGACTCGAAAAGAAACTAAATGAAATGGTGAGGAGATGGGTGGAAGGCTGCAGACAACTTAACTGGGTGACGTCCCCTTGCAACATCAGCCTAGTGCATGAACAGATGTTGATTATTCAGAATCTGTTACTTACCAGCATGGAGAAAGCGGCTGCGCTGTGCTTTTGGGCAGGCTGCCTTTTGAACGGTAGATCGGAAGCGAGCTCCTCACCAATTAAAGGCAGCGGTTTTCACATCGGTAGGTCAAAAACCTACATCTCAGTCTGGGCTATGAGAAGGCTAGCTGAAAACTCCTCATTGTGTCATTCCTCCTTGTATGACAAAGCTTTAGACCTTAGTCAAACAAATATTTCTGCAGGCAGACCTAGAAGTTTTTCCCACTGATATTTTTTATTTGAAACATGAAAATACCGAAATTTAACAAAACTGGGTTTTCAGGAGCTCACGGGAAGTGCCAGTGAACAGCAGCAAAAAGAAATCTTTAAATTACGCTTTTCTGCACTGGAACTCTTATTGTCAAAGCAGGTATATTCCATTAGGTGAAGAAATTACTCTTCATGTTTTCTAAATGCTGCTGAATGCTATTTCTGGAACAAAAGGACTGCCTCCTCCTAGCTCATTCATTAGCGTGCCCATATGCCTCGGTATCTGCTGGGAAAATCTTGTGGGAGTCCTCTAGCCAAGAGCGAGGTACAACTACAACCCGTATTCACAACCAAGTGAAGGCACTGATCCGCTCTCCTTCTCGTGAAGAGCACAGATGATGTGCAGTGGGTGGAACAAGAATATGAATCTGCCAAGCTAATAATTTTGTGTTCAAAGAGAGAAAATTTTACTCATGCTTGCTCTAATCAAACTGCAGCTGAATTCCTTCGTTTGTAATGTGGGCGTGTTTGCTAACCCTTAATAGTAAGCTACAGCAGTAATTTTGACTGTTTGAATTAAATATGTGCTTACAGAGGTAAATATTGTATTAGAATCCTAAAAAACACATGCTTGCGTCCCTTCAGAGCGATGAGCGTGCGCGAGAGTTAGGTATCTGCTGACAAATGACAAGAACGGTCACGGGAGACAAAGAGTTCCAGGTGGCCTGAAGAAAGTTTTAGATTAAAGTTCCCAGAAAAGCAGTACAGATTACCCAGGATGGCATAATTTTGTGGGATTTTACACATGCTCGGCCTTAGCTTGGACTGTTTCAAAGCAATGATATTACTCCCCTAAGCGTAAGAGCTAGGCGAATGACAAACACTTCTGGAAATCCGGCCGGTGGCGCCCGGAATATATTCTTTAAGGGGTCTAGCACAGCCAACGTGACAGCGAGCATCATTGTTCTCTTTGTTTTTCTTCCCAGAGCACAAGAGTGAGATTGCCCATCACTACAATGATTTGAAGGAAGAGACATTTAAGGCAGTGTAAGTGAATATTCAGCTTACATTTTTCTCCTTGTTTTCCATCTCTGTTGATACTGGATAAAAAAGGGACACCAAAACACCCTGTATGAGCTAGTGAAAATTGTGTATGTCTCACTGACATGAGCCTTCTTACTGTTAGCTTGCAAAGCCTGCAAGTATTTTAAGACCTGCAAAAGCCACGATGACTTTCTTGCGCTCTGGGAGAACCACCGCCTGCAAACCTTAGGAGAAAACCTGTGTTCCTTATGGGAAAAGAAAATAGGCATGAGTGAGACGATTTTTATAACCTTAGGACAGAGAGGAGTTGGGCTGGATTGAGACATTATGAAAAAAACCAAAACCAAACCACCAACCTGAAAAAACAAACCTGCGACAGGTTTTCTGAGGCAATTCAATGGTTTTCGTTGGAAGCTGGTTTTGGGAATGGCAGAGGGCCCTGACAGGAACGTAACTGCTTCTGAAGGAAGGCAGCCTGAAGATCGTCACTTGTAATGATGGCAAAAACCTGCTTAGTTCGTGGCGTTTGCAAATATGCTGGCAGAAGTGGCAGAAAACTCAAAGCCCAGTCTTTTCTGTTTAGTTTCTAATCTGTTATTCGAGACCTTTGTTCTTGGGAAGTAAGGTTAAAAACATTTTTCAGAAAGGAGGTGAGAAAAGGAAGGATACGGGAGCCGGTACTGTGCTCTTTGTGGTACTCTGATTAAGCAATCGTGCGTGTCGTTTGAACAAACAATTTTGAATCCAGAAGCACCTTTGAAAATACTGAGTGTTACGTTTCTTATCTCCATATTGCAAACTGTGCTTTGTGTTTCAGTACCATGATCACATTTGCCCAGTATCTCCAGAGATGTTCTTACGACGGACTGTCTAAGCTGGTGAAGGATGTTGTTGATCTGGCACAGAAGTGCGTGGCCAACGAGGATGCGCCCGAGTGCACAAAATCACTGGTAGGCAGCGAATCCTTTGGGATTATGTTTCTCCTCATTCTGTGCAGCTACCCAATCATCCTCGTCCAGCACTGATACCTGACCTTTCAGGTGTTGCTCTTGTCATCGGCCAATGCGCAGATTGTAGTGCTGAAACAAAGAACTTGCTTTTGCCAGGTTCTGAAACTCTGCTTTTCAGAAGTGCCTAAATGATCCCCGGGGCCATATATTGGAGCCCAAACACCACACTTTGGCACATGAAATTTAGCATTGCCTGGAAATAAACGTTAGCATTTAGTACGAATACCCCCGCCGTAAAATACAGGTCTAATTCTAGGTATTAAAGACCAAAGCGTGTGGGTTTTCACACTCACGCTGGGGTGAATTAAAAAATTATGTGTGCTAATTTAAGGTAATTCAAGAAGTTTTAAAAAAACTCCTCTAAGATCAGGTATCAAAAGAAGTTTGCGGGTACATAAGATCCCTGGACGTCTAGCAGGTTCAGCCGGGCCCTTCAGAAAGTTAGGTGCTTGTGTTCTTGCGAGCTCTATCATTAAGACCAAACGACAGGACTACGTTAGTTCTCCCGAAAGGTTTCCCAAGCTGATCATCGAGTAGAATATCAAATCCTGCTTCAATTCATCTGAAAATTCAGTGTAGCCAGATTATAAATAAAAGATCACCGTCTTGCACAGAGTATTTTAAATTCTAACTGATTTTTTTTTCTTCTCCAGTAAAAATGTATTTACTTTTCTATCTGGGTTTTCTTTTACAGATAAATAGAATGTACATTACAGTTTCTATAAACAAAAATTCTGACCTTCAGCATTTCCCTTATAGCACTCCATTTTCCTGGATGAAATCTGCCAAGTCGAAAAGCTCCGCGACTCATACGGAGCCATGGCTGACTGCTGTAGTAAAGCTGATCCCGAAAGAAATGAGTGTTTCCTGTCATTTAAAGTTCCCCAACCGGACTTCGTTCAGCCGTACCAAAGACCAGCTTCTGATGTGATATGCAAGGAGTACCAGGACAACCGGGTGCCATTCTTGGGATAGTAAGAAAAATGGCCATTTTGTACTGTTTAAGTATTTAGTCGTGCAGAAGAGGGATTCCAAGGCTATACGAGTTTGTGGACATGCAGGACATTTGAAAAAGTTGCAAGTATTCAACCTCATATCTGCATATATAAAGCAGTTGCTCTGATCTGATATAAAACAGATCACTCTGATCAGTTTTTTCAATCCATCTTTGGGCAGGTTTTTCAATTCAAAAATGGACTTTAAGGGATCACTTCTTATAAATCTTGGGGGACTTTTTTTCTTTGCCCCAAAAGCCCTGCAAGACCACAGTGTTTCCAATATCGATTTAATAACTTACTTGCTGTGGCTTCCCACTACTTCGTCTGTAATTTGAAAGGATGGAGAAAGATAACAGTAAAAAGAATAGAAATTTGCAATAAAACTTCGGTGAAACGGCCATTGGTTAGGGTTTTTTTTTTTACATTCAAAACCAGAATTTTCACGTATTTGATAACACGTTCTAAAAAAAGCACATGAACATCAAACTAAGCGGCTGACAATACGAGGAGTTCATCCTTCCCTTGTTTTTAATTGAGTCCTGCTTTGGAAACAGTGGGGTTTAACAGAGCATTTACCAGTAGTAGGCATTACGTTAGGAAAGTAGATTATATTTCTAAACCAGAAATAAAAGTTATAGAAGAGATTTAAAGCCATTTGCTGTTGTCGTCGGAATACGTAACTTACGTTTTCCTTTTCCTTCTAGTTTCGTCTATACTGTTGCAAGAAGAAACCCCTTCTTGTACGCCCCAACGATCCTCGGTCTGGCCGCTGATTATGAACATGCACTTCAAAGCTGTTGCGCAGAGGCTGATGTCGGTGCTTGCTTGGATGAAAAGGTATATCGAATTTTTCACTGTTTAATTTTGTTAAGCGACAAAACGAAAGATTCAAAAGCATAGATAGTTAAGCTTGTCTTTTTGTCCCTTTGCTAATATATTATCAGGCAGCTCTGAGTATTGTGCAGTTGTGCAGAATCCAAATAAGGTGTAGCACTTGGGATTTTCCATCTGTGGTAAACGATAGCGAGAAGGCAAGCTACCGAAGAGTCGCTAGGGAAAGACACATCTCACTTGGCAGCCTAACGTGCCACCTCCATATCCAACCTGTAGGTGCATGAGAGATCTCTCCTACTCTTCCCCTATTCGTTGCCCAAGCAAGTGGAGGAGAAAGAGTGAGGAAGGGGTAGAATCTTCCTGTTCGTGCAAACCTTTGCATGAAGAACTTGCAGAGAAGGGTCAGGATTAATCACGTGTTAGCCCTATGAATCGATGGCAGATGACTTCCGCATGGCTTTGCTTTTTAGAGAACGGAAGCCAAGATTTCACGTTAACCTTGAGAACGGCATGAGCCAAACTTTCCCTTTGTCTCAAACGCAGTCCCAGTGACTTCTGTGTAATCACTGTGCTGCTTTGAAAGACAACTTAGGCTCCTTTAAGCCACAAGGTTTCAATGAATTTGAAGTATTTGGTGAACAGCAGCATATCTGTGGAAGAACTGCACCCTGCGATAAAGTACAGCGTATAGACTAGAAGTTAAATGCTGGATTGCGACCTGGTTAGGACAGCCTAAGGAATTCTCAGTTTGCTCGTCTTTTCATCAGAGCTAACTGGACCAGAACCTGCTGTGTTTCTGAAGCGGGATTTTCAGATTTGCTTTATTTCTCAGTCCATTAGATGTGATCGGTTTAATGTGACAATGTGCATCCTCTTCCTATAGGCAACTGCCATCAAAGAGAAAGCCAAGAAAATAAGCGTGAAGCAGCAGTATTCTTGTGGAATCCTCAAGAAGTTCGGCGAGAGAACTTTCAAAGCAAAGTAAGTTCCAATCAGCTTTTTATAAATAGTAGGCTTGTTAACCTAAACCTGAAACTACTCTAGAGCAACATATCAGTGTATATAATGCATCTCTGTATGCTGAGTTTGAAAATGGCACTCACGGTACTTCCTAGCATACTTTTGACTGAGAACCATTGTCCAACAGAATAGACATCAGGGTCAGTCTTTCAACGCTAGGCCGACAGCGATTTATTAGCCTGTTTATTTAAATGTAGAATTTAATCCTGGTCAGGTTTCTGTATAAAGACTAGACGCAAAGGGGGACCTGTGTATTCCAGGCTGATAGGGAGTACCGGTAAAAAGATCAGCTGTGAGAGTCAGAGAGAAATGAAACCGTCTCTAGAACCAATCCAGGAGATGCGGAGTTAACTGGTGGAGCATCACTCAGAACCAGACATGCCAGTGTGTTTCATCTACATTTTTGCCAAAGCTGTGCCCCGTTCTGATGCCTGCAGCTTTTAGCGATAGGCACAGCGGCAGTCAGCAGACTAAGTTGCTAGTTTGGACCTTAAAGCAATCAGAGAGTCAAATTTGCAGAATCACAGTTCCTGTCAAAGATGCTTTTTTAAGATTAAGAAAGACTTTTGCAATTAATAAGTGGATCGCCTGCCCAAGCACAGAGAACTGCATTCAATCTGTAGCTCGTCTCATACACTAACATTGGCTGGGATTACCTCAGCAGATCTAGTCAGCTTTGATTTAAAGGTTTACTTAGAACTATATATGCCTGTGCTAAGTAATCTAGAGGTGCTTTACAGTCACTCAAGAGCGATGGGGAATTCTAGGGTGTGATTCTTACCTAGACAGCTCAGAACAGAAAAATCACAGACTTGTTGCTTTCTGTCCATTTTAAAGGAGTGCTGGGTTTCTGGTGCAGGTGTCCATGCCGTTTTTTTCTAGCCACCAATAATTACATGAGAAGAGCGAAAGAATTTACTTGAAACAATGCTGATCTACAGTATCGTAAGTGTTAGTGACTTGTGAGGTTTCTGTTCAATACAAAGCTTTAAAACAAGTTTATTTTTTCTTCTTTTCTACCTAGTAAACTTGCTCGCCTGAGCCAGAAATATCCCAAGGCTCCGTTCTCAGAAATTCTTAAAATTCTAGGTGACATAAAAGGCATCTACAAAGAGTGCTGTGAAGGGGACATGCTAGAGTGCATGGATGACAGGGTAAGCTAAGTATTTTTTCAAAACTGTTTACACACTTCAGAAGTGTTTAGGAAGACAATAATTTGTGCAGCTATTCATTCACGGTCCCGAGAACTTGTACTCAACGCGGCTGGAAGGTTCCTCGGCCACAGAAGAGCTCATGGCAAGCTCAGCTGACTGCTACAGGCACGAGGTTTTGGACCAGTTTTAGATCTAGCCCTTGATGATCATGAGGACACGAAGCTGTTACTTACAGTATAGCATGTGTGTTTGGTTGAAATCAAAACATTTATCAGGGAGACTGTTTGATGGTATTTACTCACTTCCAATCCATCATAAACAAAGCAGAAGAAAGCAGAGGCAAAAAGGCCACATTTTTTTTGCTGTCCTGTTGTGTTTACTGCCATTAATCCAGCTTTCCTGTGGTGCCAATGAACCCTCGAAAACAGCTTGCATGGTGGGATTAGCAAAACTGTGCAATAGTGACCCGATTTAAATATTGCCTGGCTCGAACTTAGACACGCTTGTTAAACAGCTGGTGTCCAGTGCTGGCTTTTTGAAGCTCTGGGGTTTTTCATGTCTCTGTCGTGGAAAAGCTATCAAAGCTGGGCACCCGACAGGACTGACAAATCAATCAGGCATCCTTGTCACAGACCACTCAGTGACTTGCTTTGGCTTTCCAGACTTTGTCTTCTCAAAGTTTCTAAGATCAGGGAGGGAACCGCATTCTCCCACACGCCTGTCAACATCGTGCTCAACATGCACACGACGTCCCCGTCGCTCTGATTATTTCTCTTTGTACGGAGACGGCATTTCTTTAGGAAAGTGCTAAGTAAATAGGTGGCCTGAAAGAAAAGGGAAGAGTCTGAAAAAGAGAGAGGACGTGAATTAATCTATCTTCAAATTATTATTTCATAGCTTGTCTGATAATCTGTTTTAATTTTACAGGCAGAACTTGTCACCTATATGTGCTCTAAGCAAGATGTTTTCTCAAGTAAAATCAAACACTGCTGTGAGAAGCCAGTTGTGGAACGAAGCCAGTGCATTATTGAAGCAGAGTTCGATGACAAACCTGAAGATCTTCCATCACTCGTTGAAAAATACGTACAAGAGAAGGAAGTGTGTAAAAGCTATGAGGCAGGCCATGACGAATTCTTATCAGAGTAAGCATGCCTGCTTCTATTTGAACATCCCTGCAAATCATCCTCTGTCTTTTCTGGACTACGGCCTTTTGCATCACTGCCAAAACTGTCCTCTTGGGTGTTTCAAGCACTGATGGAGAAAAGAGATGACCACATGGAAGTCCGATGTATCTAACGTAGCTTCAACCCTGCTTGAACCCCTAGTTTCTCATTCATGTTTCTGTTCAGCATCGTCCTACTTATCAACGCTGAATTTGTCAGTGCCTTTCTTTTATTTGAGGGCTTTGTGCACGCTCACGTACATTATCTCCTTAAGAAATATTCTGTGCAGGGCAACTATTTTGTTCCTAACGCATTCGCTCTGTTGGAAGACAACAGAACGACCAAAAAATTCTTCTAAAACAAGTAAATGGCGTTCCAAGCTCATCGTCCACCTCACTTGATCTCATCTGAGGAGCTGTCGTTGTCAATTACTCTGTTGTGCGTGAAGGAAGCCGCGCGTTATTCGGGAGCTCTAATTCTGTCAGCTTGCGTGTCTTTCAGGTTTGTTTATGAATACTCGCGAAGACACCCCGAGTTCTCCACGCAGCTGATTCTGAGAATTACTAAGGGATACGAAACACTCCTGGACAAGTGCTGCAAAACAGACAACCCTGCTGAGTGCTACGGAAATGCTGTAGGTGCAAAGCTTGGTTTGAGAAGGTCCTACAGAAGAGCAGACAGAAAGCATTTTGAGAGACTAATCCCAGGGAAAGTTAGTGTTCTGGTGGGAGATGAAGCAGCCCAGGGCCCGTGACAAGGATATAGTTGTCTCCGATCACAGATTAACTTCATCGGGCACTTCAGGCATTTTCAGACTAGTCTCAGTAGGCTCCCTGTCTCCCGCCTCTGTCTCTCAGAAGTGATTCTGCTTGTCCTGAAGATGATTAATAGCTGGTTAGCTGAATTATTCCATGGGCTCCACTGCCTGTACTGAGTGTGGCTGCTCGTGGATTATGAAGGGAAGCCGCGTGGCCGGCTCACATCGAGATACCTAGACTTAGGTCTCCTAATCTTCAACTGAATCGCACGCAAGTCACAGCACAAACTGAGTCACTGACAGCTTTGGCCAAGGGATAGACAGAAGATGTTCCCCTCACGGTTGATAATCCTATACTTGGAAAACACACACCCGATTAAAACAAACAAACAAACGCCCCATTGTCTAGAAAGTAAGTCCAATGGGTAATTAATTTAAATTAAATGTCAAAAATCTTGCTGCCTTTTTAACAGAATTTCTGTTAGAACTTAAGAGTCACATGAGAATCAAATCCTCCCTAGGCCATCCAGCCTATACGGAAGTGACCGGCCTGGCAAAACGGGTATCTTACAGCTAGTAAGATTTAGATGAGGTCAAAAGCTATATTTGTATGACTGTTACCAGGATGTCCTGCTCTAACATTGCTAGTAACTTTATACTTGCTTGCAGCAAGAGGAACTGAACAAACATATCCAAGAAACTCAGGATGTTGTAAAGACTAACTGTGAGATTCTCACCAGCCGCGGCGAGGCAGACTTTCTTAAAGCGTAAGTACTTGCTGATAAATGTTCTTGAGCGTAAAGCGTGATGCTGGGTGCTTTGGGCAAATTTCTTTGGTCTTCACTTCTATTTTCACTTCAGTGGTGTAGCTCAGTAGAGCATTCTTCCAATGTGAGCAAACAGTCGTTTTGATATGACTTTTTCAGACTTCTGATCCGCTACACCAAGAAAATGCCTCAGGTATCAACCGATACCTTGCTTGAAATCGGCAAGAAAATGACAGCCGTTGGTACTAAGTGCTGCCAGCTTCCTGAAGACAGGCGCCTACCTTGTTCTGAGGGATACGTGAGTACATTTGTTTATTCTCTCTGCTCCTCTGGGACATTTCTTCTGTTCTCAAAAACGCTGAATTCCGGCGAGATGGTAAACTCACAGTGATTTTTCATAAACCCGAAACTAAGCATCTACGTAACAGAATTCGAAGTCTGTTCATTTTTAGTGGATGTGAGAACCTAAATAGCTGTCTGATGGGAGCCTGTGAAAACTTTAGCTAAACTTTGCTCTCCCGCAGAAAGCTAAACTAAGTTGATTGGGTCTGCGGCAGCTTGCATTTGGAAAAGCTAAAAACTCTCTTAGAAAAACCCCAAAATGTAGTTACTGATCGTAGCCCAATGGACAGACTGTTTGCGGATTAAGAAATACCCAACATCAGGGATACGTATTTATTTTAAATGTTAAGACCACGCCATTTCTGAGCAGGTGTTTAGATGCGACAGCTTCTACTTCCAGCTATGCTATGGTGACACAAACATCACATACTACTTCTGTTATCGTAGGTGGTGTAACTCATGTTTGTCCTTCTTCCCTTCTCTTTTCAGCTGAGCATTGTGATTCAGGATATGTGCAGGAGACAGGAGACCACACCTGTCAATGACAACGTTTCACACTGCTGCAGCGACTCCTACGCTTACAGGAGACCATGTTTCACTGCCATGGGAGTAGATACCAAATACGTGCCTCCAGCATTTGACCCCGAGATGTTCAGCTTTGATGAAAAACTGTGCACTGCTCCTCCTGCTGAACAGGAATTAGGGCAGATGAAGTAAGCTAAAAGAAGTACCTTGTAGAAAAAGTTCTGAAGCGTAACACTTTGGCGGGGGGGGGGAGAGCAGAAGGAAGCTAAAATCCCCCTATTTTGTCATCTGACTGGGACCTCACTAGCAACGTAGAGAAAACCAGATGGGACTCTGTGTTTGTACTGAGCTTGTCAGTGCATAACATCACGTAGTTTGGACGAGGCAAAATAGGGTATTTCCTTCAAATAAAATCAGTGTGTTAGCTGACCAGTTACATATGCGTCCACTGGCAGCGCAAGTCTTACGTTTTACTTAATTAAGACAACATACAGATGATGAATAAGTTTTTTCCCCACCTGTAACCAGGATAACAAAAAGCGAACAGATGCTTGTGGTAGACTGGGAGTTGAGAGTCACAAATAGGCACAGACTCCTCTACATACGACAAAAAAAACCCCAAACTTGTAAACGAGCTGTACCTGCATTGAATGGCGTATTTTCAGTTGGGAAATCAAACTACAACAGGAAGCATTAACTGTGTACTGTGGCTTTGTTTTCAGATTGCTCATCAACCTCATTAAACGCAAGCCCCAGATGACAGAAGAACAAATCAAGACAATTGCTGATGGTTTCACTGCCATGGTAGACAAGTGCTGCAAGCAATCGGATATCGAGACATGCTTTGGGGAAGAGGTATTTCCTATCTCCTTAAAAAAAAAAATCAAAACAAAAAACATATACAGGAAACTGGAAACTCCCAGCGAAAACACGCACTACGAAAGTGGTTCTGCAAACTGCTGCGGTTACTTGTCCGTGTGCGCTTACAATAGATTTGCCTGCAGAGCGTAACGTATCTTGATTGTACAGATTATAGTCATTGAACAATTTCACATGGAAAGGTTGTCTGGAGGTATTGTAATCCAGTCATCTACTCAAAGCACGGCTAAATTCTAGGTTAGTAAGGTTCTTCAGGGCCTTGTCCAAAAGAGTTGAATATCTACGAGCCATAGTTGAAAAACATGTATGTGTAGAATTTAAACTATATCTCTAGCATGTGTAAACTTCCTGATGTGCTACAGATTCTTACAGAACTCTCAAAGATTACCCGAACAAAGTGCATCTGGATCAACTATCAGAGATGCCTAGCAAATACAGATATACTGGCAGGGGGAGTCCAGCTGATTATGTCCAATGAACGGCAGCCATTCGATTTTTTTCAAACTTATCAACCACAAATACATTCATTCATTCAACGTTTACTTTTCTCTGAAAGAACCACGGGAGAAGTTTATCTGTAGCCGTATTGCTGAGCAAGCGCAAAGCATTGACAGGAGTACGAATGACAGTTTCCAACAGCAACCTCATCGCTCGAGGCATAGAACTACATTACTAATATCTTACACTGCTTATTGACTGAATCCTTTGTTCATTTATAACCAAAGTATTGCACAGATAATTATGTTAGGAAGAGTTAGGAAATAATTATTTTGTCTCTAACTCACTCTAAAAGTTTATTTTCTACCTTTGCAAAATGGAAAAATACCCAACATACAGGAGCGCACAGATTCTAAGGTTATAAAGTACCATTAGAATTATCCTTCGAACCATCATACAGACACAAGTTGAAGTTTATAAAAATTCCTGCTCAAGCCCTACATACCTTGCTCCCTTGGTTTCTCCCTCACAACTGCTTGTATTCCTTTTTCTAGGGTGCAAACCTAATAGTCCAGAGCAGAGCCACACTAGGAATTGGCGCTTAAAACGTGGTAGGTAACAGCAATAACGCATATTTATTGGGTCATCCATCCATCCATCTCCCCCCATCTGCCCGCCCTTCCACCCATTTAACCCCTTCAGTTCAAAAATGCATCTCGCTTCCGTGTAACCACCAGGCCTTTGCTTTTTCTAACGGGTGCTTCGCCATCTGCCATTCCATAGCATACAGAAAGCTGAAGTACTGCTAGTATGCTACCATCTTACCAAATTATCCTTTTTGTTTCTCTAATCTAGGATGCCAGTGGGAAAAAGCATGAAGAAAAATACTTCTGTGCAACTTCTCCCGCCCATTACCTTTTTTCCTTTGGCATTGAATGAGTGTTTCATAAATCTTCAGTGTTTTGTCAAACCACATACTTTTCCAGAAACTTTGCAATTCTATTTCTTTGAAAAAAAAAAAATGAATAATAAATAAAAGCTTTATAAATCTCCATCTGTCCTTGTCTGCCGGTGACTACCGTAAGGCAAAGCTCCGCAGCGCTCCCTACACAAAATGGTTGCTACAAGTAGTATATATGGGCAGGAATTCCATGGGATTTTTTTTTCTGTTTTTTTTCTCTTGGAAGATACTTATGAAAGAATATGAGAGGTGACAAGACATTTAGCTAGACTTTGGTACTCCGAGTCAATTACAGGTTCATTTTACACCTTACTTCAGCAATTATAATCACATATTAAGAGAACGTTCAAAGGAACTGATCAGTCTAAATAAGATGACTAACAATGAGCTCTTCTAAAAAGAAAAAAAAGATTTATTTTTTTTTTTTTTTTTACATCAGCCACAAATAAGTATCTCTTCACTTGCAAAGAGTTGCAAACAGATCTGCTTTTAGCCACTTGTTTTCATGTCTTGTTTTCAGAACAGTTTTTGACTTGAGAGATGTCTCTAGGAAAGCCCACCGTGTGAATCATGCCCTTCATTGTAGGAAGCTCTTAAGAGAGAAATTTTTCTGTTCTATACCACTGAAGCAGCGTGATTTTCTAGTACCTGTTTAGTTTCAGTCCATGAACACAAAACCCCCAGAATCTTCTACGCTTTAACAAGGACCTTTGCATAACCCTTGCAAGGGCATTTCATAAGGGCAGGTTTCTTGGCCTTGAAACTCTTTGTGCCTATAGTTCATGATCTGGGAATCTTCTCCACAACCATCGAAGTACACTCAGAATGAGACCTTCAGAGGCAGCGGGTTGAAAAGTTAAAAGGAAGAATCATCAGCCTTGTTACGATCGAAAGGTTTGAACATTCCATGACTAAGTCATAGCTACGTGTTGGTTTAGAAGCGTTTATGTGACTCCCAAGGCATTCACAAACATCTCATTGAAGATACAAAGTTTTGTGAATGCGAGCAAGAATCTTTCATCAGTTGCAGTTAAGCACCTTTTCCCTTAATTTAAAGGAGCACAAACAGTCCTTATAAAGACCATTGCCATTATCTAATTCACCATCCACAACGCCGACTGCCATTCGCTGCAGCTAAAACGACCCTGCTCTAGGACAGTGTAGCTGTAATTCGTTAGGGCAAGTTAAGCTTGTTGGAGAAAGAAGCTCGGTGAAGATTGTGAGGCACAGCTACCAGCCCCAGCCCCACAAATCCATCAAGACGCATGGGTTTCTTTTTACATTTCCAGCTAATCCCCACGCTGTGTCACAGTACGATTCTTAGGTGTGCTGGTTAGCTTCCTGTCGCATCTGGTACAGCTTTTTGGCAGCGTGTTGAATAATTCCAAATACAAAGCAGGTTAATGGTTCTGTTAAGATTTAGTAATGGAAAATGTGTTTATAATTAACGTGTTTGTAATTTTGCTGGCTCCAGAGAGACACAGAATTAATATATAAACGATTTCCAGGCTGCAGTTGTCGTTTATCAACGCTGAAAAGAGTAATGTGTCAAGAGAGTAGACTCAACTCGAACATCAACACACCAAAAAAACGTGAAAAGAATTGACTACCCTCCACGCCACCCCCATTTCTACAATTTGCAGGAACCCACCTAGTTCATTCTGAGATGTCACTGTCTTTCAGTTTGCGTAAAGATAGAGCAACGCAGCGCTTAAAGAAGTGTCTTAAGCCTCGGTGTCGGTGTGGTCTTGAAAATTACTTCTTCAGAGCTTTTGCTGCCATGCTGAGCTATCTCCCTTGTATTCCTGGGGCTCTCTTTTAGGCTCTGGTTTTCCACAACTGGTATGTTTTTGTCCATCTGAGTTTCTTTGTAACGAGGTGACTTTCCTTTTTTCCTGGTATAGTCCGAGTCCCGCAGGAACAGGAATAAGCACACCTGCAGCTGTAGCTAAGACTGCACTTGTACAAAAGTATTCTTTAACCACTTAAGTGTCACCTGAAGAAACCTCCCCCTAATTACCTGGAACATATTTAAATTTCTGCTACCAAACCTGCATGAGGGCTTCAAATTTCAGAAAGGCCAACCATTATGATAACTATTAGCACGACACCTGTGATGACTTCATGCAGCAGCTTTTTTTTAGGTTATTTCAAGAGCTTTTTAGGTTTAATACTCCTTCTTTTGCAACTTTAGTCCCTAGAACTCACTGAAAATAACACAAATATTCCCAAGCTTTCAAGGGAGAAAACAAAGCAAAAATCCAGGAATGTGAAGACAGACACAAGTTTTTTGAAGGCCCCTGTTTCTATGCCCCATGTACCTTCCCTTTCCTTTAAAGCACAGGATCATGAATACAGTAGTTGCAGTTTGTCATCCACTTGTACCCCTCAGTAATATGCAAGCTAATTTTTACTTTCTTCGCTTTCATTTTTTTTGTATGGCCATCTCTCTCATGTATCCTCTATAAAGGTTACTAAAGCCATGACCACTGAACTTCCAATACTCACAAAATCTATTCCTGCAAACCAAGTTTTCCGGTCTTTGGAGTAAGCCCGATGAGAGCTGCACACCCATCCTTCACAAGAATCACAATTTTGGCAGCACCAGCCATTAACACTAAATGATAAAAATTTCCTCAGACTCAACTCCTCTAAATTAACTTATTTGCTATATGTAGATTTCCTATACTAAGAAAAATAAACAAACACAAAAACATTAATTCTTAACAAACGCAAAACCTACCATTGCAGACAAAGAAGGTCTTCCTGCAGATTCCGAAGTTTTCAAAGTACCACCTAGATGCAGAAGCTTGAAGCGCTACTTCTCTCTTCGGCAATGAGAAGGCAAGACCTTTATCCTGCTGCTCCTGGTCTGAAAGGGTAAGGGGCTACATCCCTTTCCTTCTGCCCTCTCCTTCAGCCTTTAATTCCTTCAGCTGACCACACATCCTCTGCCTCCATCAGACTCCCCTCCCTCCCACCTGCCCTCAGCTCCTTGCTTTCTTCACCCCTGAACATTCAACCACCTTCTCCTCTCCATCCCTCTACGACACTCTGAATCACAAAGTGACAATTGCCTGGTTTGCAGGCACAGTTTCCAACATCTTTTAAAACAGCGGCTATTGGTAGTGGTGTTTTTAGGGGCATCCCTAAAAGGTTTTGTAGTCTCTAGGTCCTGGGGGTAAGCTGGATCTCATGTCATTTCCATGTTACTCCTTGATTTCTCATGGTCCCTCTGAGGTTGAAGAAATGCCGTGACCTTTAGGCCCCCGTTGCTCTGCGTTCATTGCTGGTGTTTGGGAGCCAGCGTTGGCATCGTGTCTCTGCTAAGAAGGGTGCTAGCTGTGGTCTTCACTTCTGGGAATTCCTTTAACGCATGCTTCAGCTTTCACCTGAACGTGTGGAAACATTTAAATCCAGTTCATGACAAAGCAAACACAAAAATGATCGGGCAGCAAGACTGTTCTTCCAGCTCTCTGTACCAGCTTACCATGCCGATCTCACAGCACTCGGCTTTCGGAAAAATACAGTAGAGCGTGTCTGGGGCTTGGGAATGGGCAGGGGCTTTGGGCCAGGGCATATCCCTGGGATTCCAAAAAAACCCTCTTGGTTGCTCGAGTGCTTAGGGTTCTTCTGCTGTCAGTAAGTGTTGTGAAGTCCTTTTGATTGCCTCAGATTGAAGAAGCGCAAAGTTTTAAAATGTACAAGGAGGTCCACTAGCGCATTTGAGTGTACGTTTTTTTTATATAAATCTTCACAACCTGCGTGGCTGCCCAGGGCTGCTCTCTGGTACCTTATACTAAGGGTATCGCTTGCCTCACTGCCAGCAGGGGATATGCCTTTTGTGTTAATTATGAGAAGCATACCTTAGTAGTCAATGCTGTCTGAAAAACTTCATTTTGGGTGTTTTCTGATGCCTCATTTATTACTGTCTTTGCCCCAAGACTGAAAATAAATTGCACTTCAACTAATAGAGAACGGCTCCATGCCAGAGGTACCAGGATTAAAACACACGGTGTTTTGCTTTGTTTGCACCAGTGGCTCGTTTGAATCTGCCAAATTTAACTGGATGCAAGTATTGAACCAGCTCCACAAGTGAGTTCTCTGTCTGCTCGGGGCTTCCCCAGGAACAAAAATGAATCTCCGCTTGAATTCCTGCAGTAGAAGCATGTAAAGCACCGGGAACATGGTAAGGAAACTGTTCCTCAGCTCACCTAAAGCAATTGAAATTCCAAATTAGCTCTCTAATGATTTGCAGTCCTAAATGGATTGTGACAGCGGTTCTCACCTCCGCCTCAACCATTTACTGCTAATACCGAACACTATTCAACAAATACTGTCTTCACCACCGACACCACACCCACACCCACACACACCCACCCCAAAAAAGCAAGGGAAGGAAGAGAACACAACTCCAAGATAAATCAAGTTATATTTTACATGAAGTCCTGAAACCCAGTTCTTCATTTGCACAATTTCTTATGTAGCTGGGCAAAGCAAAAACCTGAATTTACAAGGTCTTTTCAAAACTGTCCCCTCTAAATCACAAACCTAATATTTCGTCACGCTCCCTTTAGCAAGGGTGGGCTCAGTCTGGGAGCCCTCCCCAAGTCTTAATGGAAACTGACAGCAATTTACATTTGTACTCTTAATTGTTTACAGACGGTGGTTGATAACAGCATACTAATGATTTCATTGCCTTCAATCTTCTTTGTTCCCAAGCTCCCCTGCATGGTCTGCACCTGCAAATAATCCACAATAAGGAAGCGCATACTGTTTATTTCCTTTATTTGCTCCAGTTTTGCTACATGCAAAAATCAGAAAAGATTTGACTGAGATGCAGTTAAGAACATTCTAGTTAAATGGCTTTCCTTCTTACAGATGTCCTTACAAGCTTTACAGCTGGGTCAATAAATGGTTAGAGTTAATTTTGCATAATTTCATAACGAACATGAAGTGAAACACCCTTATTTTCATCCTACTGGAATACATACAATATGCTAGCTATGATGAATTAAACATTATAGTTTGGGTTTTTTGGTTTGGGGTTTTGTTGTTGGGTATTTTCCCCCCAAAACAGGAGGAATCTGTACTTCTTTAAAGATTCTGATTTCCCATTTAAAAAAAAAAAAAAAATCAGCTAAAGGTAAGAATCTTTATTTTCAATGAAACATTCACTACTTCTAGACAAAAATGGGTTTTTAAGTAAAAAAAGTTTACAGCAATCAACAAAAGACCCCTAGATAGCATAATTTTAAATGTCATTTTTCAGCATATGGGAATCATTAACTTCCAAGTTGTAGTTATTGCTTTCTCCATATTGCAAATTTTTCAACGAATTCTAGATAAAGGGCTTTCAGTTTACATACAGATACACACAGGTATATGCAGAGACCTGCCTTTTTTAAACACAAATTGAAAACTTCCAACGGATCCTGTCTCTTGCAGAAGACTTTCAGTGGTGATTTGTACCAAATGTAACCAGAATCCAGTCTAGTTCTTTTATTTTCAGGATCTCCAAAATGAAAAGCCTACCAGTGGTTTCCAAATAAACCGTGGATACGTGAGTTTATTTGACACTGTTGGCTGAAATAGCACAGGGGGACGGCTGGCTGGAAAAAAAACAATAACAAAACCAACCAAAACGCTTACTTGTATATAGTCCTTGCTGACATGCACCAATTATTTCCTGTAACCATGTTATAAACATTTTGAGGGTGGGCTTGAGCTTTTCCTTTTTCAGACATCAAGGTAACAAACATGCAGGCCTTGGGACCAGGCAGTCAAAGGGTGACATTTTATGACATGTTTAGGAACATTTCGTCCTATACCAGCTGAAGGGAATGGCACCACTCCTGTCAAGCATTGGTGAAACATTGGCATTTTTCTAAACTGTAACTCAGTTTGAAATCTTTGGCTGTCATCATTTTTTTATGCATATATATATATATAATGTTATAAAATATGGAACACTGACAACCATTTGGGTCTGAAAACACAAGGAGACGTGTGATGACTTTCACGACTAATGTGGGCCATTAGCCGAGGCAAAAATACATCTTGCTTGTTTTCTTGGTAAAATATTGCTTCTTAGAAACTTTGAGTAGCATTACAATGGCTTTTACATTTTCTTTTCATTACAGTTATATTCCCGTGGCTGCAAGAAGGTCTGCTTTTCGTTATGCTCCTACAGTTGTTCTGTTTAACGACTATGAACGTGCAGTTGAGCAGCGCCACAAACAGCCCAGTCCCAGCATTTACTCGAATCTAAAGGTATTATAGCTCTCCCTGTCCAAAACAAATTGTATTTTGGTTTTGTTAAGCACTTCTGTTTGTTGAATTTGTCAGACCCAAGGGGTAGGCAGCAAATGGAGTCGTCTCAGGAGAATCAGTAGCGTGAAAACCTGGCGCAACTAAAGGACAACTGCCAGAAGAGAAAGCCTGGACAAAGCAATGCAGGACACTTGACTTCAGGAGTCAAGGGAGAAGTTGTACTCCAGAAGCAAAAACTCCACTCCATCCAGAGTGAGCTGTGCAATGCTCAGTGTCCTGGGAGCAGTGCCTTCCAAAGCAGCTGCAAGGAACTACACGGGGCCTTCTCCAAAGCCCATGCATTTTGTTTCCTTACCTGTGGGCAGATGCAGTAAATTCCCTGCCTTACTCCGAAGTGCTGTGTAAGCAGGTCACTGCAACCCAAGTTTGTGTTGTGTTAAGATAACGGTGATTGTGCTGTGTTAAGATAACTTGTTTTGACATTCAGCGATGATGTTTCGCTTGGCTAGACCATCACGCCTACAGGTGCCAGATAAAGACAAGGACAAGTTGTAAATGTCACCCTTTGTACTTTGTTGTGTCCAGTTCACTTGCAATCAACCCACGGTGGGATCTGGAACATAGATAAAAGTAGGAACATTTGCTTAGGAAGTTAAGGGGAGGGTGGGTCTGGGGCCAGGGATTTTAACTTGAGGAATTTCTTACTTCTTCCATTCCAGGTGCTGTAGGTTCATCTTATGCTCTCATAATTAGCTGGATATAGGCTTTGCTTCCTAATAAAGGGCATCTTGTGTTGGTAACAAACATATATGTAGCAGACTCTACAAAACATCACTCCTTTAAAGCTTTCACACTAAAAACTGGGCTGCAGATTCCCCTCCCAATACCCAGGATCAATGACTACTTTTTTCCTCCCTCTTAGGAGGTGATAACTCCTTCAGTCCAGAACCTCCAGGAGGACGTTCATCGCACTGACACCAAGTGGAAAAGCCTCTCCTGGGAATGATCCTCACCTAAGGCAGAGTAAGGTTCTAGCCAATGAAGCCGTTTCATTGTGTGGTGGGATGGGTGCTTTTTCCTCTTACCCTCTTGCTGCTTAACAACATGCCGAGGAATAAGGCACAGCTTCACGCAGCTGAAGCTGGGACGATAGACTCGAGTATGGATGAAACCTGGATCTTTCTTAGAAGCTCAGGAGTAACTCCCTCAAGAACAAGTCACCCAGGAATCCTTCACCATGTATAAATAACCATCGCATCTGTTAGGGCCATAAGGTGACTTTTCATGCTATATCGGTCACTGACCCGTCTTCTTGAAGAAAACTAGATGGCTCTGTCATCCTGCTACCCACACGGTATTACACGGCCTGCAGACATCCTGGGGAGCCGCCATCCCTCTTTCAGCATCCCGTCAGTGTCACAGCAAAAATGAAGGGGAAGAGAAGGGGCATGAAGGGAAAAAGAAGCCACAAAGCAAGAAAGGTCGAGAGTTTTGTGTGAATTTATATTGTGAGAAGGGCTACAGAGTCTGAGGCAAAATAATGTATCGTGTACATGAAGATTTTGTCCGTCTGTTTGTTAAAAGGCTTTGTTCCTTCTTACTTCTCTTGGTAGTGCTCCACAACAATTTATCGGAATCAAATAAGTTGCAGACAAGGCAGGTTTTCTAGTGCTTGGCCTTAGATGCAGTAACACTGAAGGACCAACAGTGTGACCGGCAGCCCACTGATCTGGAGAGCTTCTCCAGCCCCAGCAATGGGCCAGGTCTTACATCTGGTGCACCGGGACCAAGGAGGAGAGCCCAGTTTGCCAACATTAGACTTGGAGCCCCCCTCTTGGGAGTAACCTGCGGTTGACACCTTGTCCTACGCCATTTTCTGCCTCTCAGAGGGGAGATTTGTTCAACAGATCTGGACTGTAAAAAAAAAAAAAAAGGCAAATCTTTCTCCTGCCTTGGCATGCTGAGACCTACAACTACAGACGCCCACACAGATGAGTCCTCCTGGGACAACTCTTGGTTTGTTTCCAACACCGGGACCACGCAAAGCACCCTGTGCCCCTTCCACCCACACGCCACTCTGGCAAAACACACAGCGAATGTGTCCTCGCAAGCCCAGAGACAAACAGGATCGAGGGGAGCGCTGCCAGAAAAGAGGTGAGGAAAGTTGTTTCATTCCCAGCCAAGTGACTCAAAGGAACCAAAGGACAGAGGACTTGGTTGCCAACTTAACGGCAGCACGTAGGCGTGCGCGGCCTGGGCATGCTCCCACCGGTACTGCAAGAGGTTATCCTGTCTCCTGTACCGACACGCTTATACACCCACGGGGTAAAGACTCCCAAAAACAAGGAATCGAGAAAAAAAACCTGACAATTCATATCAAACTAAGGGGCTTCACATTGCACCTGAGAGTGACTTAAAAAAAGAAAAAGATAATACATGACTCTCTTCATTCCCTCAAGTTAAAAGAATTTGAACGGGATCCTTTTAGCTAGACAAATTATGGTTTGTGTTACACCATGTATACCTTTTCAATATCTAACGGCAGCTAGGCATGACTGGGGAGCAAGAGAATACTTTAATACCATGTCAAAAATCGCCTGTTTTTCATACAAGTCATACTGCTCTATGTACTGATAGTCCATGAATTTATGAAGCCTTTGAAAAACAACCAGGTCCAGATTACATATATAGTCAGAAAACAGGTTAAGACATCCACTTCTGGCAAACTATATCCATTCAGGAAATAATCCGCGGGTCAAACAGAAGTTCACAAGTGACTTTGATATAATTAGTCATTTCGGGGCTGAAACGAGTGATTCTTACCACCAGACTTCCCAGCATTGCCAAATGATCTGTTAAATCATTGGCATCAATGAAGTGAGCAACTCGGATTTCCTCCCTGTATTGCCTCCAGGCTACATACACTGGAAGAGATTTGCTGAATATACAGGTAATAAACTTTTATGGAATGTGTCCCGTGCCACACCTTAAGTTTCGAGGCACAGATTCAACCGTGAGTGCCAAGTGTCACACTGCTGCAAGGGATCTTAAGTGAAAACCTTCCGCTTTCTTCAGAAAGGTTCAAAGGAGACCCTAAAAGCCAAATGCAAAACTCGGCTTGCCTTCAGTAAGCCTTGAGTTGGAGCACTCCAGTCAATGGCTCGCAGGTGAATTGGTCTGGCTCTGGCCCATACTGCCATGCTACGCGTGGTCAATTTGGCATACTTTAGGAAGAGGAGCTGAGCATAACCGCAGTTCAGAGCACTTGGAACGCCATTCACACACACGGGCAAGAGGACAGAGGGCTGCTCTTCATTTTTGAGCTAAATGTTTGCAAGAAAGACTCAAACATACTATGACAGTGAGTTTTCTTCGGGAATCTGCAGTTAACTAACTAAATAACACGGAAAAGCTGAAATCGTTTTGGGCTTTCAATAGAAAATGCTGTGTATTCGACCCCAAAGCAATTACTGGAAGATGAGGAGGAAAGGAGTCAGGGTTTGCAATGAAAACTAAACAAAGCAAACCTGCAAAAATGAACTGGGCTTTCTTTGGTGCATTTTTAGCATTTAAAGCAGTACTTTTATCCTTTTATTTTTAAACCTGATCATTACAAGTTCTCGTTCTCCATAGCAGGGAATTATTCCTCATGTCCAAGACGGCAGAGGGTTCTGCTGCTGGGGCAGAACAGCTCCCACCCCCCAGCCTAACAGCCACCGATCCACAAGCGCGAGCTGCATCGCGCACATCGGCTGTATTCCTCCATCAAGCAGGGTAGATGCAAGCTCCACTCACCGCAGACAAGCCAATCACAATATTTACCGTCAGCGCTAGACGCCTTGTAGACAACACAGCCTGTTTCCGTACACATCAACCAACCTCCGCACCAGCTGGATTCTTTGTTTTCGATAATACAGAACAAAACTCCCTATGGATGAGATTTTTTTCCAAGGGCCATCTGTAACCACCCCAGCTTTACAATTTTGTCAGAGTAAAGAGTTAAAAGAAGTAGGATTTTTACCCGTGTATACATATATACACACACATAAATCCACCTGTGTGTCTAAATATTTATTGGCTTTTGTCTTTTGACACAACTATTTCCAGGAAGGCAGTGAAGAACTGCATCAGCAACCCCTCGTTCTGTAATGATCATGTTGTATGATTTTCTTCCCTTTCCTTGAAAAGCCAAAATAGCACGTGAGATAAGGCAGGACTTCGAGCCTTTACTGAGCACAGGAAGCGCCAGGCGCAGTCCTCCAAAGGCAGAGCTAAATTAAGTATGGATAAAGCTTTCATGAGCAGCAAGAGTGTCACACTCCTGCGCAGTGCAGCAGAAAGTCCAAGAAGGGAGACCTCAGGAGTGAAACACAGACCTAGAGCATTAACAGGCCTGGGAAAAACAGACCATCTCACCAGAGTATGAGCTAAACCTCATTTTTCTTGGCTGTGCAGATAAATGGTTTGAATAACGAGGGTTCAATAACACCTAGGTTTATGTGACACTCGTCATACTGGGCAGCTTTGGTGGGAGACGGATCCACAGGTGTTACAGAAGCGTTAATAACGTGCAACTTACCTCATTATCAAGTTTCCGACTTCTTTTTCAAGAAAAAGGATAAAAGCATCGATACAATCATGAGGAAACCAACCCAAGCAAAAGGGGACTTCACAAATTCTGCTCTCATTAGTAAGAGCAGAAACAAACCAGCTGCGCTCTGGGAACTTGCATTTGCACTTTGCTGACCTGGTTTGAAAGGATAATCAAGGAGTGAAATCTGTCAAGAACACACAGCAGCCTAAGACACAGAAACCTCCCCCTAAAATTGGTGAGTATCATCAAAAAGAAGTATCCCGTAAAAACTAACTCACTTCTCTGCTGTGTATCGCAGAGATCAAAGGGCTCCAGGGGCCCCACTGCTGGGGAATTTCAAGAGTTTTCTGAGCATCTCCCCCCAGCCACCCCCAGGTGATGGGAATTCACAGCTCCACACCCTGAGGGCCACCCGCTGCTTTTGGCTCTGTCTTGACCTGGGGAGGCACATTTCTAAGAGGCTCTGGAAACAGCTGGGTCCTCCATAGGTGTAAAACTGAACAGCTCAACATGATCTGCGTACTTTGAAGGACGACAGGAACTCTTAATGAGGCCATAAGCTCTTCATCGGATCTCATTTCTAGTGATTGCCACGCTCTGTCTTTCCAGTTAAATACTGTACATACGTTTTCCTCCTGCAAATGAGAGAGTGTTCACTGTAAATAGTGGCAAGTGTTTTCAAAGCCAAGTGAAACCCAGCTAACCATCCAGCTGAGCGTGCAAAAGGCCGGCGGAGAAATTGAATTTAAAGGATTTTTAAGTGCAGCAGCCAAACGCAGCTTCCAGAAATAGTTAGGACGACCCATTACACATACATAATCTCTGAAACGCAATCTTCTTAGCCAAAGGAGAACCTGCTATGCAAAGTCTCTGACATCAGTGCCTCAGCTATTTCTGCAGCTCCACCTCAAGTAATACGCCCCTTCCCTTTATTTTTATAGTTTATAGTAACGAGGTTTTATGAAGGGGCTATTCCAAAAAGGAGAGGATCAATCTGCATCTCTGCCTGCTCCATCCGGGGAAACGGCATCGGGAGCACCCCGGAGGGTCCCCAGGCTCTGGCAGCCTCAGGACGGGGGGCTGCTGAGCCCAGGGGCTGGAGGGAGGAATCCGCAGCTACCAGGCAGGAGATAGCGCTGACCCCCAAGAGCGGGACGGAATCGGCTTTTTTGAAACAGCTGGATGAGAAAAGCTTTCTCTGATCTGCCCCTATGGACTTAATGAGGATCGTACATGCGGGAATGCCATCCGCAGCCTCCAGACCTCTTTCTTCCAAGTAGATTTCCCTATTTCCTATGGGGTTTTTTTGTTACCAGTGCGACAGAGCCTATTTGTGTCTTCTTCGACAGATGTGCTTTCACCTTAGCTTTCACGCCTCCTGCTCCGATGACCACTTTCCCGTCTCCCCACTCAGTATTCCTTTTCCTTTTGATACCGTCTCATGTGGTAACAACTCTCACGTCTTCCTGCAGCACGGAACAATGAGTACTGCCTTTTTTGCTCTGAAGAAATAAAAAGTCTGTCTCTGCCTCTTCCTTCAGACCGAATACATGTGTCCTTGCGCACCTACCGCTTTGTTACAAACATCTGTGGCTCTCTAAAGCCATCCTATCTCCAAAAATTTGACACTTTTTTATCATGCTTATGCTTACAGCATACCTTTTTTAATGTCAGTAAAATAACTGCATTAACTGGAATTTTCCCCTTTATTCTACAGGTTTGGAGACAATTTTGTTTCAAGATTCGGAGACATTTTGATGGTAGTTGTTAATACTCCAAAAATATTGTAGGGGGTACTTAATTCAGCCTTTTCACCATGGCACCTCGGGAGCTGGGAGCGAGAGATGGCTTGTTCAGCAAGGAGGGATGCGAAATACCAGGTCAACAGCTGAACTTGGGATTTTTTCAGTCAACAATGTGTTACGAAGGCATCTTCTGCTCAGCAGTCACCTTTGAACAAATCTGTAAGTAAATGAGATCAGTATGCACAATAAAAAGCCCAGGGACTGTTTAAACTTCTTGTTTGAAGTGCGATAAGTTAAAAATGTCTATTTGTCTAAATTTTAGGAAAAAAAAGAATCTCCAAGGTCCGTCCTTTGCAACAAGCTGGTCAGTTCGTCACACTGAGCAAATAATGGCATGTCTAATTATTGTGGGAATATTCCAAAAGGGCTAATGTTATATATGACAGTAAAAGGGTTTTGATTAACCGGAAAGCGTTTGGGAGAGTATAAAGGGAACTCTTCCTCCTTAATTCTTTCTGCCTTTCACAGATGAACCAAGCTCACCCCAGGCCCCTGCCAAAATCTGACAGTATGAATTGGAGGACAATAATTTATGTTATTTTATTGGTGAGCCTTACTGTAGTCAAGGCCCTGCCTAGAAGTTATCGGGACATAGGTAAGAATATATCTTACATTTTTACTCTATTCTTTTGTGTAATACTGCTGGCTGCCATTTAGCATGCGTGGTTATTTGGCAGGTCGCTTCGCCACTGGGTATTTTGTCACGGGTCAAAGGTATACAACTCTATATATGTGCAGAAATTTTTATATCTGTAGAAACTTTTTACGATTGACCTCAGATGTGTTGCTTCTTTATGGCTTGAGAGTCTCCGTAGAGTGCAGGACGGCCCGTCTGTTGAAGGGTAATTTAATCCCCAGGGATGGGGTCGTGCCACTGATTTTAGGTACTCCAAAAAGTGCCGAAATAAGGGCTGCGGTTCTTCCAGCCTCCCTCCGTAGTCCATGAGGAAGGGAGACAGAGACGTCCCAAGAGGGCTGCTACCTCCAGGTGGCTATTCAGGGCCACCGAGTTACGCTATAGCTCTGTACTATCCTTTGGAGGGGTCTTACTCTCTCTTTTTTGACTACTGAAGGAGCCTACGGTGACCACACTCTCACTAAGGTTAAGTGCCTAAAAGGAGACAAGTGAAAACCTCCAATAGCGTGCGGTTCAGATAATTCTTTCACATTACGTATTGTTACCATTAGTCAACTTTTTTTCATCTTTATAACTTCCAAATGCACTAAATGGCCCAACAGCGTAAAAGAGAACCTATGTTTGTGTTCTTTATCTCATGTTATTGTCTCAGTCGACACCCTCGCATTACTCAGAGGGGGGACTTGGCTTATTTCTTTAATTTATTTGATCCTTTTACACTGATCTCAGCTCTACCGGCACGAGGGTGAGACAGTAACATCTTCATTTGGGAACAGGCCTCTTATTTTAAAATTAATCTCTCAGAATATTCTCTGACAAAGAAGGGACTCAAGAAATTATTGCTTTTAGGTTTGCCCATTAATAAAGGCCCAGCGGCAAAGGAAAAATACTGGAGACGTTTGTTTTCCTCTGGGCCGGTTCACAACATGGACAGAAGGATGCAGCTCTGCGAATTTTTGAGGAGCTTTGCCTACCAATGTAGTTCTCAGTTTATCACATGTCTTCTGCAGAGAAAATCCTTCATCTGTAGCTAAAGAGTGGTCAAGCACATCTCTAAATAGCTAAGGCGAGGTTAAAAGGTGTTTTCTAAGGTGCTTATTGCTTATTTAATTACGTGAAGCGCATCACCAAAGCACCTGAAAATGCCCTCCAGGTTTTAACATATTCCTCCCCACCACGCTTCAGCCAGGCAGGGAAATTATATTGGCCCTTTTATATTGTAGGTCAGAAAGAAATAGTTTCGCATGCTTAAGTAAAATAGGAGGTGAAATCTTACATCTTCCTACTCCCAGTGCCAGTACCCCAGTCTTTCTCCTAGAGTACAGTACCAAAAGCAAAAAAGAAAAAGTATTTGATGAAGCATTTAGTAAACACTTTTTATTCAACTTATCTTGTTTTGCAGAAGAAAAAAACAGCATCGGCCAACGTTTTTCTCAGCTGCAGGAGAATCACTTTAAAGCCATGTAAGTTGTCCAGGCAAAGCCTCTACTTGCAAATTTGCCGCGTGGTACGTCAAGCACTCGGCCTTCTGCATGCCCGCCCGCCCCAACTCAGGCCGGGGTGACACGGACCCTCTTACTGTGTCGCATGTAAAAGTTAAATAATGAGTTTTTAGGTAGCCAGCAACAGATTTAATGCTGTGTGTTCTTCTCGCAGTGCCATGATCATGTTTGCTCAGTACGTGCCAGGAGGCACGTTCGGCAGAGCAGTTAAAATGGCTGAAGACGTCACAGACCTCGCCAAAAGCTGCGCTGCTGCAGCCAGGGACGGCCCCGACTGCCTGAAGCCTTTGGTGAGCACCTCTACGCTTCCAGTGTGGCAAACTGGAATGTCTTGTAATGTCAGAGTGCTTTTCCAGAGAGACAGGAATACGTTAAGAGATGCGCCTTCCTTGTGGATGCATCTTTGGCCTTACTGACTCTGTCGTTCTCTGGGCTCCCATCTATAAAGCATCTCAAGATAAGAGGTGGAGAAAAAAGCCCCTCTCTTCCCCCCACCCCAAATATCAAAGCATCTTCTGAAATAGTATCTTCGTAAAAGATGCTCAGAAAGTTGTGCTTTTACTGCTGGTGTAACAAAAGTCAGGAGAAGAAAAATCAGGGGTTTCTAGCAAATGTGTTGTGTTTGGGCATTTGCTCCACTCCGCCAACTCACAGGCCTGCGTTTTGATGGTGTCTGCTCCCACGCACTTTTGCAGCGGCAGATTGACTCGTGAAACATGGATGTCAGTCTGTGTTAGGGCTCATGTCTGATTTGTTAGGCACACTGAACCAAACCCCGAGTTACAACAGTCCCCAGCCGCGGCCCGACTGGCAGCTGGCCCTGCGCGCTGCCACTGGATGAAGGAGAAACAAGAGGCTTGACATTGCGCAGACCTGAGTGTAGTTAGAAAAGCGTAGATTCGCCTGTGCTGCAAGCTGCAGCGTGCACATCGAACAAGCATCCTCAGGGTTATCAAGAAAAAGGGCCTGAGCAATGTCACAAGCGCCGAGTGTTTGAAAAGCATTCCACTTCGGAGTGTGCCTTGGCATAACAGTAGGTATCAGAGTTTGAGAAGTCATCGCTTAGAGGTTTCAGAGGTCAGTCTGATTTGCACTGCAGTCAAAGCAGGAGGTGATAACGAGAGAAACTGGGAGTTTACGCAAGTCGGGGCTTGTTGGCTTAAAAGGAGCATCCTCAGGCAAATTAACTTTTTTTTGATTTTTCACAGGACAGGATTTTCCTCGATACGATATGCCAGGAGGAAAATCTTCCCGGGTTTACTGATTGCTGTGCTAAGAAGGATCCTGAAAGAAATCACTGCTTTCTCTCCCTAAAAAATTCATCAAGAGGGTTCGTTTCTCCTTTTGAAAGGCCAAATGCTGAAGCTGCCTGCAAAAATCATTCACAGCATCAACATCCGTTAACAGGATAGTAAGTAAATACAGCCAAAATTCATTGCCTAAATATGAGTTATGAGCCTAGAGACAGCAAATGCAGCATCAACTAAAAAGCTCAGTTTAAGGTTCTCTGTAATCTCCTACTTGTTTTTCTTCCTAATGTAAATTATTTGCTTAATTCATCTAGCCGTAACTGTCCTTATGTGAAGCCCATTCTGCCACCTCCTGCTTTGGATATAGGTCCAAAGGACAAACACGCTGGCCCAGCTTATTGTAACCTATGTCAAGGACTCACCTGAAACCAAGGGCCTCCCTTTATCCCTTAAAATCCAAGCAGAAGTTCTGCTGCCTCTAAGACAGAACTGGCAGGATCTGAGACTTCAATTTCCAGGAAACCATCAGCCCCATCAGAATTCTCCAAGATAAACACCGCACTAAACAGCTTGCTGTTATGACTGTAGTATCATTTTAGTAGCAGCTATCATTTTAATCCACGGCAGATGCTGCAGTAACACTGCTGCCCCCTGCATGTAGGGGCCTACTGGGAAACTAAAGACATTTTTTCTCTGGGTTTTAGTTTTATCTATGAGGTTGCCAGAAGGCATCCTTTCCTCTATGCCCCAACGATCCTTTCTGTCGCTATCCGGTACGACGAGATGATGACGAACTGCTGCGGAAGTGCTGAAGACCCCACTGGTAACCTGGAGGAATGCTTTCGGAGACAGGTATTCCATGGCAGCGTCTCAGTTTATTCAGGGGACTGGTGACAAGCACAACAGTTAGTTCACAGCGCGGCTTAGACAGCATTTTTCTTTCACTATTAAAAAAAAAAAAATCCCTGTGTTGAAAACCATCATCACAGTAGTTTTATCATAAAGCCGTGTCTTGTCTTTTCTTGCACTTCCCTGGTCTGCATCTTGTTTCTACCAGGCACCAAAGGTGATGAAGCCAGTAAAAGAAGATGGCCTGAGGCAGGAACACACATGTGGAATCTTGAAGAAGTTTGGAGAAAGGACCTTAAAGGCTCTGTGAGTCTTCCCCGTGTTTATCATTACTTTGAAATCAAGCGTGGCTGTTCCATGTTAGCTGTGGGGGGGCTCCACACCTGCACGCAGTGCCGTGACCCGAATACCAGCCCTGTCCTTTCGATATGCAGGTCACTAGTAGCACCTAATAAGGAAGACAGATTCGGAATACAAGTTTATGCGTGACAGCAGTCACCATTTCCTCACAAACTGCCATTAGCTTTCCAAATTTAAGCCCATAATTTGCAAGGAACTCATCTCTCTGATGAAAGTTGGAGAGATTGTGAGCAGAATACAACTCATTTCTCTTGGTCCTGTAATTTCAAGCTCACCCATCACATTTCTTTCCACCATCTCACACCCAAATTCACCCAGGATCCTTAGATAACTGTGAAAACCTCAGCCATTGGCTTCAAGGGACATTTATTTGTTAACTTCAGTGGGAGCAGGGAGAGACCCCTCCAGAGCAGTTTGGATACCCCCTCCCCAGAAAAATGATGACAGCTATCACCATCTCGCGCTGTGAATAGAGGCAATAAACTTTTTTCTACATTGCAGGAAACTTGCTCAGATAAGCCAAAAATTCCCTAAAGCGGATTTTGCTACTGTTAACAAACTAGTGATGGATATCGCTAACATGCACAAGGACTGCTGTCGTGGAGATATGCTGGACTGTATGCACGATCGGGTAAAAATCCGTTAATAGTCATACGTCTGCAGAAATGGAGTGATTTTCTTGTTCTCAAATTTCTTTTTCCTCCTCTGCGGTACTGATTGCTCTCCGAAACTGGAGTTTAACTCTACAGTCTAAACGCCTGGTTGATTTTCCCATTTGCCTTTCCCTGGTGTCAGTCACGAAGGGCAGAAAGATCACTTGGTTACTAAAATGACCTAACACCGCTTCAGCATCCGTTTATCTCTCTGCCCGTCTGTGGTGGCGAGCGCGACAGCGACCTTCTCTGTTTAGGTGGTTCCCTCATAGCACCTATCGAAGGGCAAGCAAGGGACCGCAGCAAATGGATCACCAGGCCTTCAGCTTTCTTCCTTGTTCTGCCTGCCCCCTCTGCGCTTTGGGAGTCACCTTCACTCTCTGTAAAATGGAGACAAAAACACTGATTAAAAAAAAAAAAAAAAAAAAAAAAACAAAAATCAACAACAACGCCCTTCTTNTCTAGTACAACGCCCTTCATTCCCTTTTTTTGCTTTGCAGGAAGAGATTCTACACTATGTCTGCACCAACCAAGACATCCTATCGAGTAAAATTAAGAAGTGTTGTGAAAAGCCTCTCTTGCAACAAAGCGAATGCATAGTTAATGCGGAAAACGATGACAAACCTGCAGGCTTGTCCCCCCACGTCAGGGAGTTTATAGAAGACAAAGGAATATGTGAACGTTTTGCCCAGGAAAAAGATACGCACTTAGCCAGGTAACGCGGGTCTTCCTCTGTCCTTCAATTGGGCTCTTTCCATACTTGGGTCAGAAGACGACAGTTTGGATGCTGAAGGCCAGCTCTTCGGCCTCAGCGGCGGCTGCTCTGTGAGCACGTAGCGGGGGACAGCACGCAAGTTGAAGCGTGGAACGGGAACAAACGCAGACCGGGGCATATGGACAGAAACACCGAGTCACAGACAAAATTGAACAAACACCTGTGAAATTTAGCTGCTATCAGTTCTGCTCAGGCCCAAAATATCCGTTTGATCCCCTCTTAAGCGGGAATTCAAAAACGCTTGTTGAAGTCAGGCTCATGTCTTGATTCCAACAGGATCGGTCCCTTTCTGTTCTAGCCGCGTTCCTTGGTGCAACGAAGCCCCGATCCTACCTGCAGTGAACTCGGGCGAGAATGCCACAGGCCCGAGTCTCAAACAGCATTGAGTCCCAAAGACAGAGAATTCATTCAGATAACACACATCGCTCCCCTTTATGGGGACAACCGGGCACAACTGCTGTGCAGGGCGGCTGCCTCAGCTGAGCTAATCCTTTCAGCCTCTACTGAGAAGTGAATCTGTTACTGGCAATGATTTCATTATCGTTTAGAGAGGATTACACAAGGAGCAAAACCCCGAGCCCCACCAAGCTGTAGGCCAAGCTTGACCCAAGCTAACGCGAGCTGGGAGTGCTACAGGCACAGGACTTGCTCAGGTGCTGCTGTGCTCAGCCAGCCACGGTTTGCTCAGGTTCAGAGGCTGTAAAATCCCCCCTGTTCCACCAGACATCAGGCAAAACCACCCCAAAAGCACCCCTGCTGCCCTTCCCATCCCCGACCTCTTGAGGGCAGTTGTTTTGGCTTATCACTAATTCCCGATTCTCTGCATATTGCAGGTTTCTGTACGAATATTCCAGGAGACACCCTGAATTTTCTGCTCAAATGCTTTTAAGAATTGGTAAAGGATACGAGGACCTGCTGAAAGAGTGCTGCAAGGCCGGCGCTCCCGACAACTGCTGCGGCAGAGGGGTGGGTGCCGTCCGGCTTCACACAACATACCCGTGAATTCACGCGTGCGACGGCACGGCTGGTTCTGGCTACAGAGGGAATATCTCTGAGCCAGGGCTGTAGTGGGCACCCACGGCTCCTGCAGCGAAAATATTACAAGGCCCGACTGATTCCCGTACGGAAAAAAACATCAATGGAGCCTTTGCTAAGCAATTTGAGACGGATAAAGAGAAGTGCCGGGGAAAGGGATGGAGCTAAGCTTTCTGTGAGCACCGCTCTCGTTTGGGCTCCCTCCTGCTGCCAGTTGCCCTCTTAGAAATTTAAAAGGCGCTTACGGTTACTGTCCCAGAGAGAGACAGCGGGGCTGTAAATACCTGAAGTTAGGAGCCACCCTGTGGCGTCTCAGACCTAGCCCTCCGACAGTTATACAAAATTAACTCTTTCAAGGGGATCGAAGGTGGAAATTTATCACATTAAGACAGTTTACAGAGTGAAGGCTTTGTAATGGTATTAAAAATGGGTGGTAAGCGTCAGGTGAGAGGAAGCTCTAGTTCTCCCGGCCTTATCAAGAGGCACTGGGGCATTCTGCTTTTCCCCTGCGACAAAGACGCCTCAAATTAACTTTTTTTTTTCAGGAGGAAGAACTGAAGAAACATATTTATGAAACTGAAAGCGTCATGAAGACAAGCTGCGACATTTACAAGGAGAAAGGAGATTACTATTTCCAAAACGAGTATTACTTTTTTATATGCTTGCATGACTCCTGTACCAGCTGTGCACAACCCAGGCTGGAGTCAAACCGCGCGTGTGGCGCTTAGGGACGTGGTTTAGTGGCGGTTTTGGCAGCGTTAGGTTGATGGTTGGACTCGATCTTAAAGGTCCTTTCCAACCTAGGCAAATCTATGATTCTGTGTCAAAAAAGCTAGGCTAAAAGACACCATGTGAATGTTGGACCAATATATTAACAGCTTTAGGTGTTTTTTTTTTCTCTTCTCCAAGACAATGTTCCAGCTTCTCACGGGTTCTCTCCTGCACTCAATTCACGAAGCAGTGGAGCGACAACTTGATCCATCTCCTGCCCATGTTTCCTATGATGTTCTTGCTTTATAGCTGCATTTTCAGCTGTGAGCTCTAACTCAGGAGTCATAAATTTGCCCCAAAGACAGTTGCTGTCTCTTTTGGAAAAGACTTTGCTCTATCCAGCTCCCGCAGCAGGTGTAAACATTAACAACTCTAACAAAAATCTGACTCCAGCAGACAGAGCAAAACGTGACTAGCTGAACCATATACGATGCTTAAAAGCAACATGCAGGCACAAGCCTCCTGGAGGAACTTTGGCCCTCATTTGCAATGTTTATTAGCACATGCCTAACTTAAAGTATGTGAGCAGCCTCAAGGAAACCTCTAAACTGCTTGCGTTCTTAAGGTTCGGCTTCAGCGAGCCTTCTCTGGGGAGATTTATCAGGCTTTCTGCTCTCCCGTGCATGTTCGATCTTTAAAAGATCTTTGGGACTAGAGGTTTCCCACAAACCTGGTGGGCTGCTGCTGCCTCTTGTACCAGCTGTTAAAGTTTTCCTGGCCACGATGGTTAATAAGCACAGGGATTTTTAAAGAAAAAAAAACAAGCTAGTAAACTTTTTTGAGCTTACCTTCTGCTAAGAAGTCACTCGGGTTCAGTTTTGCTGTTAGACAAGCTCCCGACACTCCCAGGGAAATGGATAATACAGGGAACACACGTGTACGATCTGGTGAGAGGGCCCACCGACATATAACTGGCCATGCTATCCTTAATTTTATTTGTTTAACCTGGTAAGAGACTGGTCAGAAAAAGGCAGGAGCTCAAAGCAACAGAGCAGGCTCACACTTGCCTAGGTGAGTTTATAAACCCCAGGCTTAGTCCTGCCCTTCTGCTAATGAGCCTTCCGTGGGCTCTGGCTGGAGCTTTGCGCAGCAGCTTGTTCACTGCCGCCAGCTGGAAAAGAGACACCAACGTCAAAGAAATTGTCCTTTCAGGCTTCTTGTGAGCTTCACCAAGAAGATGCCTCAGCTGACGTCCGCAGAGCTGATAAAATTCACCAAGCAAATGACTACCATCGGCTCCAAATGCTGCCAGTTAAGCCAGGACAAGCTGCTGCCTTGTGCCGAGGAAAACGTGAGTGGTTTTTTGTTTTCTGTGTCTTGCTCCTACTTTTTCTTGAAACGCTGTCACCAATTATGCTGCCTGGAGTCAAGGTAAATGAGGAAAATGTTCGCCGAGATGTTCAGCGGGCCTAAAGATGTACTTCCGCGCCTGAAGTGAGCAGAACTCGGCATCATTGAAGTTAAAGCTTGAATCAAACTACAGGAGGATCAAGAAACAGACAGGGTGGCGCCAGGCAGTTGAGGGTTGAGCCCATACCCACAGAAACCCTGCTGGTGAAAACGAGTCCAACGCAGGCATGGCTTCATGAAGAAATCTCAGCATTTCTATGCCCAAAGGACAGTCCCTAACACTGCATATACGTATTTAGTCTGACAAATGAGCCATTTGTGCAGTGACAGCACTCAGCATTCAGTAGAAATATAAAATCGTCTGTCTTAGCAACAAGGCTGAACTTAAATTTTCAGTTATTTCCTATAACTTTACCAAGAGCAGCATGTATTTCAGGGATTTCTGAAAATGGAAAATAACGTGAAATTGTTTTGTCCCTTCTCTTGGTCAAGCTGGATCTCGTGCTCGGAGAAATATGCAGAAGACACCTGACCGACCCCATAAACCCAGGAGTTTGCCAGTGCTGCCGCAGCTCCTACGCTTTCCGGAGGCCGTGCATGGGGAAACTGGAAATGGATGAGAATTACGTGCCCTTATCCTTGACTCCTGGTCTGTTCACTTTCCATGAAGATTTGTGTACGACTGAAGAGGAGAAGTTACAGCACAAGAAGCAGGAGTAAGAGATGCCTGGTTTTCCTCTGTTACACCTCTTTTTCCTGTTCTTACCCTGGCAATGCTCACCTTCCCCCTCTCCACCCTGTCTGCCCTTCTCGCGCAGCAATACGCCATTGGAGAAGCAGCCACACACCCCTCAACCCCTCTTCCTTTTTTTCCCCCGCTCCCGTTAGTCCCAGTTTCTTCTGCTATCTGCTTCAACCTATATTTACGCGCCTTGGGTTAGAAGGAAGGACTGGTATACGCCCCTCCAGAACCAAAGCAATAGGCGCTAAACCCCCTCTCCCACCGGCCTGAACAGGAACCGCAGGAGGCTCGGCATATAAAAGACACCAGAAGAACAAGGAAGCTGCTGCCTCAAGTACGGCATGACCTTTATGGCTTAATTCGGGCTCATTTCCCAGAACGGGAAAGCCCATCCACTTGTCCTCATCCCGTGCACTCCTTCGGTCTCTGATACGCTCTGGTGTTCGGTTGCCTTGCTCAGGGAGAACTTGCAAGAAAAGGAAACCCATCCTGTCCTGGACCCTCTGGAGCCCTGGGCACCACAGGCACCACCTGCACGGTTTATTCCTGGGGGAGCAACTCCCAAAATGAGCAGTGATAATTTATGTCACAGGGGAACGGGGTGCATCTTTGCTCCGTGCTGCAAATAGGAGTTTGGGCGGTGAATAGAAATGACCAAGCTGCAAAAACGCAGTGTGCGCTAACGGAAGAGGGGCTTGGCAGGAGTAGGGCTTGGGAAGTGTTTCCTATGCCCTGCGCTCCCCCTCCCAGCTTCACAGGCCTTGCTGTGCTTTTCTTGCAGAATGCTCGTCACCCTCATCAAATACAAGCCCCAGATCAGCCAGGAGCAGCTGACCTCCGTCACGGCCGCCTTCACCGCCATGAGGGAGCGCTGCTGCAGGGAAGAAAACCGCCAAGCTTGTTTCGGGCAAGAGGTAGCGTTTCTCTTTTCAGCCACACTTTCTGAATCAAAGCGCAGACAGGGAGTACACGCAAGAGCATAAATGCCTCCATTAAGCAGCAAAAGCAAAGCCTGGGCCAAGCCAGAATTCCTGCCGTTACATTTCCAAAGACAAGCTTTCTTGCCCACACAAGTAGATCTGTGACCAGTTGAGTGATCACTGGAGAATGCGTCTAATTAGTCTGGTGTTTAGGTGCAGCAATTTACATGTAGAGAGTCAGTTGCATCTGCTGCTTCTGGGCAGTGGCTGGCACTTGCCCAGCTGAAGGACGCGGGCGAAAGTCTTTCCCTGGCTGACAGCTCTTCACCGAATCCCTCTTGCAAAGTTCCTCTGCAACAGGGAGAGACAGGAGATCCTCAAATTCTAGGTCAAAGCATTTTCCCCTCTTCGTTCTCCCTACCTCTGTATTCCTCGTCTTTCCTGCATTGTTTTAGCTTACTGAACTTGGTACGGCCGAGCTCCTTGCGCTTCTCTGTACCCGGCAGTAAACGTGCTTTTGCCTACTTCTCATCTCCCTCTCTCCCAGATATTCCTCAACTAGACTTCAACAAACCATCCTCGATCCTTGGGCCATGCTCTCTCTTCTCCCAAGTCTTTCTTTGCCTTTCTTCGCTTCTAAGTGATAAAACACAGACAATTCTCTCTTTTACTGATGACAAATTCCCACCTCTGAATACACCCAACAGCCCACCTGCAAAGAACCATTCTACTAACTCCTCCTAATAGAACTATCTCAGGATTTTTCTGACAAATACCAATCTTTTACTGCCGTCTGAGCTGAACAGTGAAAGCGAAACATCTGTTAAACATAGTGATATGTTTCTGTGCACTCTGCATATACATGGCTCGCCAAGATTATCAAACATCACCACTGCTGCCACACTCCTTGACCTTGTTCACAAGTACATCACCTCCTCAACCTATTGCTCACACCTGCTGGGTTTTTTTTATTTTTTTTTTTTTGTACAGGGTCCGGAACTCATAAAAAGAAGCGAAAAAGTGTTGTCGGCATAAGCGCTTGCCCAGCATCCTGGAAGATACCTGCTGAACGATGGCAAGTCTCACAAACTCAACAGGGAGCGTATCTTTGCTAAATGTTCATGACGTATAAACAGGAACAGGTGATTTGTCATAGCCGAGGGAATGGAGTTGTGGCTCTTCCCTCACGAATCTAACCAAGTCCTGACGGTTTGCCCCAGCTACAGCTCTGCCACCGTCCCATCTGCGGCCGCGAACATGGTAAAAGAGGGGCCTCAGAATAAAACCTCCAATTCCCGCGTAGGATCCGCTGAGCTGTTACCCTGGAACCTGCTGGGACTGTGAACTGCAGACCCGGAAGCTCGCGGAGCTCAGCTTCCCGGGAAATTAAATGTGTTTATTCATTTTATTCAAATGGGGGAGAAACCCGTAGGCAAACACCTCATTTCTGGCTCCTACCGCTGATTCAAAAGGATCCAGCATACATCAAATTTACACCAATTCAACTTAAAGCCAGTTTAAGTGCAGGGCGAGGGGTGCAGCACCTTAAAGAAAACCAGTGAAAGAATAGGTTAATTGTGTGAAAATTCAGGGTTTAGCTGTGGCCACCGTCTTACATTATGGAATGTTATTTTACTTATACCAAACAGTCAGGCATCAAAAAAAGAAAGAAGGGTGTTTTAAATCTTAAGCTTGTGAACCATAAACACAAATGAGATCAAATTACGAAAATCTGCCTGTAACCATTTCCAAATTATTTTCAATCACCAAATAATTCTTCTTGCATTTTTATAGCACTGTCCTTGAAAGACAACACACGCGCTCACTAATACGGGCTGCTCTAGGGGTGTGGCAAAGTTGCCTTTAAGCCCAGAAAAAGATGAAGGATGAGCAAAATGTGCTGGGAAGGGCAGAGCAGGAGCTGCTGCCACAGCAGCTCAGCAGACCAACGCTCAGAGAAAGCCCCGGGAGGCTGCCAAATTCACACCCCAGGGTTTGACACAGAAACAGCTTTCGGGTTTTTCCTTTCTTTTGACATTTAAAGAAATTAGAAGGCATGTTAAAAAGCATATGTCAAAACCAGTACTAAAATAAAGAAGTGTTTTTTCTGGAAAGCTTTGGCGCAAAGGAAGAGACGCCCGAGTACCCGGTGCTTTCAGTGGATGTACCGAGCAGCCGGTATCCAAGAGGGATTTGTTAATATCTGAAAGCTAAGAAACACCCAAACAGCTTAGAGTATTACCAGCAGGGAGAAGGTTTCAGAGTCCAATTGAGGAGCTTGACCAAACCGCGTCCCGGCAGGATCTGCCCTGCGCACGCTGCTGGGCAATGTTTTCATTAAGGCTATAAAAAAAAAAAGAGAAAAACCCCATTCATTCAATTGGTGGCTGCCAGCAAGACGGAGGCACACTGCTGCGAATCCCTTCGCGACAGTTCTGTCAAAATCTGTTTGGCAAATTAGAGAAACTGCCTAGAAAAAACCAGCTACCTTCTGTGAGGACAAATTTCCCAGGCAACACAGGTACGGTGAAGCAGCTGCACCATTTCAGTAGAGAAAAACTGCTGAGGAGGGGGCGGTGCAACCCCCATCACCTCTGGTTTTCATTGCTGTGTTACCTTCAACACCCAGTAATGATTTAGAATAAATTCTTCCTCTGTTCTTGGCTGGGGCATGGGCACAGGATACACGAAGAACTAACGCCGTGGCAGGCACCGCTTGATTCCAGTAGCCCTTAAAGCCAGCAGACTCTGGGCACCCGGGCTACGCTCCATAGATCTTTTCCAGCATCTTTCAGCCCCCATTCAGCAGGACAAGTGAAATAGAAACAATTCAAGCATTTAACATCAGGTGGTGGCAAAAAATGGCTCAATTTAGCAATTGTGTACCTAGAGGTACTTGAAAACATTTCCTTTTCGACATGGTCTGTGCCTTGATCTCTCTTTTAATCACAGCCCAGGGAATTAGATTTCACATCGCGGTATTTTCATACTGCACCTTCACACATTTTACAAAGCCGAACATGTCACAGAAATACCCTCTTCCGTATCAAAATTCTTACGCTTACCATTTCCTAGTGAGCCCAGACCAGCTCCTTTCCCTGCTCATGAACTTGAGCCACCTGAATATTGCTCTGCAAAAGGCTTCTCCATGGTTGCCCACAGCAGTGGAAGCAGAAGGCGGCCAGAAGCGCAGCGCGGGGTCTGTTCCAGTCCGAGTCCAGCCCCATTCCCCAGTGCCCCCCCCAGCCCCCAGTGCCCCAGCCTGGGCACTCCCTGCTCTTGCTTCAAGGAACTTGGATTCGCACCCCTGAGGCACCTGTTATTTAATACCACGCGTCTTCACTGCCGAATTACTTACATTTCTCCCCTCCCTGCTCCCTCACCCATAATTGTTTTCCTGGGCAGGATCGTAATAGACTGTGCATGAAAATAAACCCCTTGCCCCAACCACAATAGCTTCAATTAGCACATGGACTTTTCGTTTTTAGTTACCATCTGAGTAACATCATCTCGGGGAACAAAGTTTTTCCTATTTGAGTTATTCCACATGATTTCTGGGCAACGTTTTCTGCATGTTCATTTCCCCCCCCCCTCACAGTGTTTATCTTGTTACCTGCCTAAGGCAAAGGTAGCCGGGGCGAGACACAGATACCATCTAAAGATGACAAACTAGTACAGGAGGGCAATTAGTTGTGCACGAGTTGGATTTTATTTACATCTCTACAATTTGAGCTTCAATATTCAGCAGGTCTGAAGCCAACAGGACCCGACAGATGGCTACTGCACACTGCGCTGGGGCCACTGTCCCGAAACAGCCCCCGCGGGAAGGGCCAGCCCGGCCCCGCCACGGCTGCCACACTCCAGCCCTCGCTGGACACTCCTCATTTCCCTCTGCACACAGAAACCGCAGGAAATAACGCCAAATCTTTGCCTCCAACAACCACCGATGCCCAGGTGTCTCCCAGGGCCCAACCAGGCAGACGCAGCAGAATTTAGTGAGAGCTCTTACTCCGCAGCTCTGGAGGTATTTCAGAGCGAAATCCCCTCGCACGTTGGAACCCCGAGTAGCTGTGAAGCCGGAGGGTTTCCATTCCCATTTTTCTAACCGTAGCTCAAAGCTGAAGCAAGGTGGGCATCAACCCATGTGGAGCCAGTGGGATTTCAGGTCTGTGTTGCACAGGTGTTTTCTAAGATAAGTCAAAAGCCTAACTGCAATCTTAGATACACAAATACTCCTTGCCACTTACCTCTACTGAAGAGCTTCCTCCTAATGCAATTCAACATTTGTCTAACAGAAGGAAAACCATATACTTAATCTTAATATTTTCAGTATGATTAACACGGTGGCTATTGCAATATTTTTCTTATATGCTAGACTTTTGGTAATAGTTAGTAAATTTGTAGGTTTCAAAGCCTTGTGCTTTCCACAGGTTTTTTTTTTCCCCTATCGTAAGTCTCAAGCACGATTCAGGATCTGCCCTTTGAGGGATCCAGTGCCTCTCCTTCCGTGGTGCCCAGCTTGGATTCCAGGCCTGGAGAGGAGTGGGTTCAGCTTCAGCTGTGTAATGATCACAAGAAACTTCAGCTCTTGAACCCCCCTGGGCTTTACACGCTCTCCAGTCCCAGCACCTTCAAGCAAACATCCGAGCTCCCTTGGGCCAAGGCGGCGCCTTGGGTATTCGCAACAGCCCCTTCTCATCAAACTGTCGTCTCCGTTTTCTTAACGGTTCGGCTCTGAAGGTGCTGGCAAATCAACCTCTTCTCTTTCACATACCTGAGATGAGAGATAAAGAGAGAGAGAATGCGTTTAAGTAACACAGAACCCTGCAAAAACTGAACACAAATTCTACTGTGCTAGTTGAACAGCTGATAAATGTCTTAAGGAAAGCTTTTCTGATACAAAATGGCAATTGCTATTTATTTTTTTTTCTTCACATTTCCCCACCACTTCAATCCAGAGTGATTATCGGATGGCCATTTGCTGACAGATCCACAGCCGGTACAGACTCTCACTGCTTTTGCCCTCAGGACTCACGTGTTCAGAAATCCCAGTGTGTTCCTAACTTGTACGTGTTTGTGCATTTTGAGCTGCTGTCAGAACTCGTGCCACTTATCACAAGTGACATTTTACAGGGACATTAAGAATACGGCACTCATCTAGCGTAAAGGCTGTGCTACCTAAATATTCCCACAGTATGTGCTGCACTTACGCTCTCCAAGGAAATACAGAGCAGCAAGTGGAGACGGAGGAACCAGCCCAAGGCTCAGAAGACAAATGAAGTCAAAAGAAGTGACCCTGAGAGTGATTTTTCTGGAAAGATCCCCCCACACGTATGTAGTTGGTATTTACTCTGGATTCTTCAACAGCAACAGCTCCTCTGGGCGTGCAGCGTTTATAAGGATTCTAAATCCCACCCAGTCTCACTGAAGTGATCCCAGTGTGTTCTAACTCCACTCGGCTACATCAGCACATTCACCTCTTGAGCCAACCCGTAACTGTAAGTGTTCTCCTGGACTCAAAGGGACCCCCGGCATTTTACTGCCCTTTACCTTGCAATCGTCTGTTGTATTTCCTGTTGTTCTTCTTCATTTATTCTGTGCAGAATTGACTCCAAAAAAGGAAGATGAAATTGAATATACTGAGCAACCTGTCACCAAGACAAGAAATGCCCATTAGGGAGTAACGCTAAGTGGGAAAATTACCGTGAATCATTAGAATTGCTGATATACATACATCACTGCTAATCTCTTCCACATCCCTGTCCATCAGAAAGAACTTGGCAACCTTCTCCGAGGGCCCCTGCAAGAGCCTGTGCAGTAAGGGAACGTCTCCACTCCTCAGCTGCTTCTTTTCTGGGATTGGAAAGAAATGTTGCGGTGCACAGAACATACAGCAGGGCCTCCAGATACTTCACACAACCAGAACTCTTTTTTCTGGACAAAGCTCCTCTATTTGACTGATGGGCAATTATTAGGTACCTAACAAGCTCCCCGGCATATTTGCGGGATAACGTGGCACCTCACACGATGCATTTGCAAAGGAATTGGTAGATGCAACACACATAAGTTGCAATTTCGGTGGCCAAGGAAGCAGTTAGGAGGCTCGGCCCAGGCCCGTCAGCTTGACCATGACTTCCTAAAACAAAACCTACTTCATACTTCCCAAACATCATTTCACCTGCACAATTTGACATGTATGCCATTTGCCCACCAGTTCTCTCCCGTTCTTTCAGCTATTCCTTTTAATAAAGATAAAACCTCTTTTTTCCTGAAGGAACAGCGTAAACACTGTTGCAGAAGTAAACATTTTCTGCTGAAAAACGAGTCCTTTAACTAAGCATCTGCGATCCAGGACTACCACACAAACCTGGCAGTTAAGACATCCCATAGCACCACCAGCAGGAGCCCGGCATCCCCCGGGTGCAGCGCGGCTGCGCAGAACAAGAGTCAGAGCAGAAAAGCATCTTAAACACGGCCTTCAACTACGCGACAAAGGGAGGGCTGTTCAGCTGAACCAGCCACGCGGCAGCACGCTGAAAGCACCCAGAACACAAGTACTCGGCTTTTCCCCTCCATCAGAGCACGCCACATCTCTAAGGGGTCTCCTGAGAAGCCCAACTGCCCCACTGAGCCCACGCTGTCTGAACAGGACCGATGCCCGCATGAATCCCGTCACTCCCCGTGAAGCGACCCACACTTACCTCCCGAGGCGTGGATAATGTAAAGTGCAAATTCGTGTGGGCTGTTCTCAATCTGTCAAACACACACAGAACAAGTCTAGTCGGACCGACTTGATACTCAGTAGTAGCAGAAATAATTCTGCAATAGCCAAGTCTCTAGAGAAGTTGAATGGAGAATTATAAAAAACTGTACGCTAAGAAGCTATGTAGAATAGAGATACTGGAGACAGACACGGCAGCCGTGGTTAACATATTCCTGACCAGGTATAATCATATGTTAAAGGCAGATGGTACCAAAGAAACTTCAAGGAAAAAAGGTAAGTATTTTCAGGCAGTATGGCACTGCTCTGGAGCACTCATTTTAACTCTGATTTTGTGGAGCTTTCCGTGTGCCTGGATCCAACAGAACCTGTGTCCCAGCCGCTGGGCTAAGAGAGAATTCCCCGTTGTTTGAAGCAAAGCCCAGTCGCTCCTGCCCGTCGCTAGAGGGAAGCCCGGCCGTGGCCATGAACCCAACTCCCCCTACCTGTGCTGGGACATCCTGGGAGCAGCGCAGCTTTTCCCTCCTGGGCAGGAGCTCAGGGAGAAGCCGTTCCGCAGTTCTTCCTCCCCTGCACACCCCATACACCTTTTCTAGACTCAAACAGCCCTGAGACGTTTGCATAATAAAGCCAACCCCTTCCTTAAAAATGGCGCGTGTGGATTTTTTCAATGCTCTATCCTATGCGCTGTCCCCTCCCAGGTGCCTCCTGCCTTTGACACAACACTGGTGTGACACAGAGTTAGCATTTCTACAACACGGCTGCAGCTGCTGCTGCAAACACCCGGAGTTACCTTGAACTTCCGAAGCAATTGCTCTATCACTTGTCTCGTTCTCATCTGGCTGTTTATCCTTATTTTCGTTTCTGATCCAAAAGCTGGAGTGAAAACTGATGTCTAGGGACAAAAACAGCAAGGAAAGGGCATGAGCACGAGGAGTGCTGGGCTCAGTGGCTGCCACTCAGAGGGGATACGCCAGCCCAGCTCGGGGACAGAGCACGCTGTCAGGTGTCTGCCACCACTGCCACAAAGCAAAGGGTGTCCTCAGCAGAGCAGCCCTGGTCGGGGCTGAGCCCAAGTCCTGGTGACACCGGCCTGGCCACGCACGGGGCTGGCGGGGAGTCCCCCCCTCGGCTAAGGGCGTGCAGGGGAGGCCAGAACCTCACCCCACACGATCAGCCCCAGCACCCAAACTCAGGTGATGCCAGGCAAACACAAACATTCGTACCTCGTAGTTGTAGAAGTGGCCATTAATTGAAAACCTGTGAGTTTCCACTTCCGTCCTGGCTATCATGCGCAGCCTGGTCCCCTTGGGCACGGCCGCGGCGTGGCTGCCGGCCCGCGGCAGGGTAGCGCAGTCATGGTCCTGCCCGCTCGCGGGCTTCAGAGTGCAGCTTTCGTAACATGAATAACCTGGGCAAAACAGAACCGCATCAACATATCGCGCAGCTGTTCTCCTCCCCTTGCCAGCACCCCCACAGGAAGAAGGTTCTTAGGGCAGGGATGTATATTTTTGTAATTATTGTTTGGGTGGGTGAGAGGGGTGGGAGAGGAGAGGGCACGGGCGTACGATGAAGAGAAACAGACTGTCTGCAGAGGCCACAGTTTGCTGGTTTGTTCGCTCCTTGGGAAGGATTCCATGGTGAAAGCACAACTCATTAGCACTGGCCGTTTGCAAAGTTCATCTGCAAAAAATATTTTCCCTAACCAGTGATAGAGGAGTGTTTCACCAGCATGTAATACATGTTAAAGAGACAGAAAAAGATTTCCCTTTCCTGGTAGGGAAGGCCTGATGTGTCAAATTATTTGTGCACAATCACAGAACAAAGAATTTTCAGCGAATGTAAAAGCACCGACACTCACCTTTCTCAAGGTCTGGCTTTTCTTCAGTAGATCTCAGTGTCTCCCCGCTAATATGATGTAGGTCGTCAAATTCTCCCCAGCGTGTCATTCCCCTGAAATACCAAGCATACATTTATAGTTGATTACCCCTCATTAACTCAGTGACTTCAGTTTATCCTGTAGCCAGGCTTTACGTAATACATTCCTATCCCTGTTCAAAACTTCATAGACCATGACTACAGACTTCAATGTGGCATATAAAGTCAGTAACTTCAGTTTATGTCATAATAAAATGAGTTAGTAAAACGTGGTATAACTAGGGATTCCAACACGTAATGATATCCCTTCAATAATTTGCAGCAATTCTTTACCTATTTCATAGCCATGCCCTGGGTTAATCACGTGCAGGGTACAGGCGTACAGAACACACACACGCCGTGGTTTAAACAGTCACAGGACAGACCGTGTCTGTTACACAGACATAAAAGATGAAATTCCCACAGAGACCCCTGGTGCTACCCACACCCGTGCTGTACGGGAGCAGGGACTTCAGCCCAGCCTCTTTAAAACCCCAACCTTCTTTACGCCAGTATTTCCATAATTCATTGCATAAACTCTCTAGCAGAAGGTCTTTGGCCAGTTACTGCTCTGAGAATAAACCAACTTGTAGGAAAAATATTAAAACCTCATTTCCTACATATATTCAAGACAATGTTCAACTAACTCCAATGAACACGCCAAGCGATGCTCTCTGTTGCGTTCTGTGCATTTTAAAAGTTCATTTAAGATCAAACAGTCAAGCTGCTGTGCATACCTTAAAGCATGTCAGGGCAGCTCCACGCTGCTGTGATCATGAATTCATATTTCCTTTAAGATTCAGATCTCCACCAGTCATAAGTTTTTGTAAGAAAGAAAAGGCAAAGCATAACTAACTGCCCGAGCGGAGCCTATCCTACCGGCCACACGCACCCCGTACCAGCAGAGCTGGCCAAGGCAAAGAGAGAACCAGATTTGCCTCAGACTCGAGTTCTTGGCTGGTTTCTCCTGTCAGGTTCCATCCCTTAATTTCAACAGCCAGAGACAGGGAGCAAGACTGTCCCTGACTTTACTGGAACTCCACAGCTGCAACGGTGGTAAAAATAAATCGACAAATCTAAGGTGTACCACATGCAGCCTAAGACAATGGATAATTAAGAATACGAGCTCTGAAATACAGAATCTCTCAGGGAGTCATTCAGGGTAAATATTGGCTCAGCCTCCATATTACACATCACTCTGCTTCAGCTCATCAGATACAGTTCCAAATTCACCGACCAAGGCCTGGGAAATAGCTTTCAAAACAGAAAAAAAAAATACTCTAAGAACCTACATCGGTTTTCCAAGACATGGCCAATCTAGCAGGAGTGAGATGAGCACAACGCACTCTGATATGAGTTGTCACGGGCAGCAGCCTGAAGGAGCAGCTGATCCGTCTGTATTTCTGAGGGGTTCTAATATCAGATCTTGCACGGACAAAGCCAGTCTTCATTCCCTGGCTTGAACTCCGCCCAGAGAAGCCATGGTGTCCCACCTGGAGTACCCGGGAAGGTAACATGCCATAGACCATCACTCAGCACCAACCTACCAGATTTTCGCTTCACGCTGGAGAATGTGCATGACATGAGGCCTTTCGGGGGCTACCGTAGCCAAGAGAGCCTTCTCTACCTTCCCAACTGTTCTTCAGCTGGAAGCCAGACAGATACGCCACAAAGATGCATCTTTCTGCCCAGCAGAAGCTGTTGAAAGACCACAGCCTGGGCAAGCGACCACCACAGCCTGGGCAAGCGACCACCACAGCCTGGGCAAGCGACCACCACAGCCTGGGCAAGCGACCACCACAGCCTGGGCAAGCGACCACCACAGCCTGGGCAAGCGACCACCACAGCCTGGGCAAGCGACCACCACAGCCTGGGCAAGCGACCACCACAGCCTGGGCAAGCGACCACCACAGCCTGGGCAAGCGACCACCACAGCCTGGGCAAGCGACCACCACAGCCTGGGCAAGCGACCACCACAGCCTGGGCAAGCGACCACCACAGCCTGGGCAAGCGACCACCACAGCCTGGGCAAGCGACCACCACAGCCTGGGCAAGCGACCACCACAGCCTGGGCAAGCGACCACCACAGCCTGGGCAAGCGACCACCACAGCCTGGGCAAGCGACCACCACAGCCTGGGCAAGCGACCACCACAGCCTGGGCAAGCGACCACCACAGCCTGGGCAAGCGACCACCACAGCCTGGGCAAGCGACCACCACAGCCTGGGCAAGCGACCACCACAGCCTGGGCAAGCGACCACCACAGCCTGGGCAAGCGACCACCACAGCCTGGGCAAGCGACCACCACAGCCTGGGCAAGCGACCACCACAGCCGGGGCAAGCGACCACCACAGCCTGGGCAAGCGACCACCACAGCCTGGGCAAGCGACCACCACAGCCTGGGCAAGCGACCACCACAGCCTGGGCAAGCGACCACCACAGCCTTAGGGCAACCTGGGATAAATGGGAAGCCACAGCCCTTGCAGCCAGCCACATGTGCTCTCTTCTAGTACTAGCCTGCCTCCTTCTGAGGGAAGTTCCTACATTACCTTTTGCCAGGGAACAATCCCACGTTCTCTGTTGACTTCAGGGTTACGAAAGAGGGTATCTGCTTCTCATCCTGAATTTTTAATCGGATAGGACGTCGGACTCCCCAAAATATTGACAAGATTCCTTCAATAAATGGTTTGCTTCCTTCTCGCTGGAGAAAAAAAAAGGAATAAGGAGTGCTGCTTAATTATTGACTAATAATAATCAAGTAATAATAATTGATTTCCCCTCAAAGTCACAGGAATATGTTGAAATTGCCGAGGCCAACACAGCCCTGGAACAGGTCACCTAGAGAGGCTGTGTCACCTCCATCTACACAAGATATTTCCAAAACAGGTAGCTAAAGCTACAACTGACCTCATCTTGTGTCGGCATTAGCTTGAATTTGACCAGGAGGTTTTCCAACCAACACAGCCATAATTCCATACAATTACACGGCAAATGCCATTTGTTCTACTTGGATGACGACCTCCCCTGAAACCAGGGTGCTAAGAAGGTGCTAAAGGGGAAGAACAGCTGCTGGAGAAGGGGAAAGATGCAGTTAATGGTCCTTGTTGATGCAGGGCGCTGCATCAGTCCAAAACCTCTCACCAGTCCCCGTTCTTGCTGACACAGAACTCCGTCACCGCCAAATGGGCTGGGACAGAGCAGCGAGGACTGCCCAGAACTGCACTGATGGCCTTTTGGGTCTCAATACCAGCAAAACCAGCTTGTGAAGGAGAAGGAAGGTCAGACCTCTAAAGCAGGGACTCTGGTACAAGAGACACGATTCATGCTTTAGGCCCCTCTGGTCTCCAAGAGGATGCGCTCCTGGGGCCACGCGTACAAGCATCTTCTCTGCGCTAGAGTGTCACGCTTGAGCAGAGAGCAGCAGTCTCTTCTCCTCACAGCATTTAACTCCAGCACTTGCTGTGGCAGTTTTATTGCAGTGCTGTATTCCGTCTAATACACTAACACAGAACCGGTATCCCACACTGTTCAGTCGGCCACATTAAACATCATCCATTAGTGCTTCTCCTAGTTTTACACTGTGCTTTGGGATTTTTTTTTGACACCATCCTCACCTGGTTATGTGACAGTTGGAGATTTTCTTGATCAGAATAGTAGGAGTTGTAAGTCTTCAGAAGAGAAGTGAGCTGCTCTCTAGAATAAAAGATTACAATTAAAAGAATCATATTTAACCATCTCTATCGCCGTAAAATCCAGGTGCTAAGTGGCAGGGTAACAGCTTGTATCCGTGTACAGGTTTGTTAATGATTAATGCATCATTTTCCTTGAGTAAAATTTTGTCAGGATACTGGGTTGCTTACAGTTGCTTCTGTAAAGACCTGATACAGAGGAAATTAATTAGTCATGGTCTGATGTGACCTTAACACTGCCCCAGAACTTGTACTTTGGACTTGTGTTGCAGTCATGAGGGGGAAGCAAACAGGATCAACACACCCAGGCACCAACGCTGCAGATTATTTTAGCGAGCTTACACTTTGTTTTTCCTGCGTGGTGGTTTTCATTGGGTTTTTATATTTTTTCAGATACTCTCCTTACCTCATAATTTCTACAGTAGGCCTAGACCAAACATTTCAGTTTCCTTCTGCTTGAAATGTAACAGCTTTGCATTAAGTCTTTGCTCTGAGGAGAAAGAATGGAGCTGAAGAGAAGCTCTGCCAACACGCAAGGATTATAAACAGGCTCATCATCTCCGATTTCAAACAGAAATCCACGATGCAGTTAAAAAGCAGCGTAACGTTCTGCTGGGAATTCCCTGCATCGAGGCAGGAAGGCAACAAGAGGCACACTGCTGCTAATGGTGGTTAAAGCTTCCTATTTAAGAACCACCATCAGACATAACTATACTGTTCTCCATGCTTGATAAACTCACAGCACTGCAGGAGAAAAGCATTTCAGAGCAGGTTTCAAATTTGATAGCATTTTAAAATAACCCAATTAAAGCTACCACACGTCCATTTTCTAGGCCACAGTGACCACCTCCTGCCTTTGGCAACTCTGTCTGGGGAGAATGAACTTCAGCTACTGGATTTTAACGAGGTGACTTCCAAACCTCTTGGGGAACATCAGCAGAGACGGGGCCGCTCAGCATCCCGAGGCCCTGAGCAGCCAGCAGGAGCACAGCCAGCCCTTAGCAGCTCAGGCTACGGAGGACCGAAAAAAAGACAGAATTAAGTGGAATAGATTTCAGGAACATCAGGAGTGAAACGCTCTTCTCCACACCAATTTACAGCAAAGATTATTTAGATTGTAATTCGAGAAAGCAATTTCCACCAGCAAAGATAATTAAGCATGGGCAACAATTGCAAGGAAGCACACAAAGTCTTCCTCACAGACAAGCTTGAAACACCAACTGAGCTGACTATCAAGATGGGTTAATGTACGGTCTTGCAGTGGTGAGTGAAGACACCAAGTTTGTTTCCAAATAGTGCCTATTATTTCCTTGTTTTTGTCTACTGTGATATATTGTAACAGCTAAACCACAGGCAAAACAGACAGCATTTGTGAACTCTTCTCACACTAAGTTCCTGAGACGCACTGAAACTATTCAAGACCCACGTACCAGCAGAAGTACTATTACAACCACACCAATTTCAGTAAAAACCCAAAAAAACCCAAAAGAAAATCCCTACCCCAAATCCAAGAACTGAATTCTAGCACCGTCACTGAAAAAACAAATCACACACAGGAATAACATTCAGTCGAAATCATGTTTCGCTATTTCAACAGTCAGAGTTGACCAAGAACGTCAAAGAAACCATGTGGAAGGTGGAGGAATGTACGGACCAAGAGCATACACAGTTTTACACGTCACCTTCCGAGAGGGGAACTTTACAGCATGGCCTTGGGACATCAAAAACGCTGGCAGGAATAGTTGCAGCAGAACTTTTAACAGTTGTGTCACAACACACCCACGTCCCAGAAGGCGAGGGCATTCTCAGTGGTGACAGCGGCACCCTTATCAGAGATGACAAACCTCAGAGTGATCTCTCCCCGAGGAACGGGATCAGCTCGTCCATCACCGCAACTCAGAGCAGAAGGATATGTTCAGGGGTGAAACGAGCATTATTTCACAGCATCTCTCTGATCAGATCGTGGCTCGGACTTCTGCTCAAAGGGCTGCACAGCTGACTTAAGTGTAAACTTTTTTCAGTGTAAACTTAAAAAAAAATAAAGAGGTCAGCGCTGCTAGGAGGGAGCAGGGAGGGCAGCAAACGTGTATTTGCTGTCCACAGCGTGCGAGCGAAAAGCTGTCCCTGGCATACCCTATCCCTCCCTTGCTCCACTTAAGCCGAACTCAGCCGTGCCCTGCTGCTTGGGGAGCCTTTTCCCGCAATGAGAAGGGAAAAGATGTACTCAGCAGGTAACATCAGGACAAGGGCTGCATCACTAAACTCAACAAGGCTAACTGCATTCCCTTCTGGAACTCTGCTTGTAAATTACTTACTGCATTAACTTACTGCAACTCCCCCCAAATATTTTTAAGGGTCTTCATCAACAACGTGGCTGGGCTCCAAAACAGCATTTTCAACATTTCCTTCGATTCTGCTCTTAAATCCTGGTCATACAGGTGGTGAACGCATCTCTGCATTCTGTTGGAATAGCTCGTTACAAGTCCTTTGTGCCTCGTGAGCTATGAGGGTTTGTATTCAGGTCATCCCACCAAAAGGCAAGGTTTTAATAGACTAAGATACGAATCACATACAAGCGAAAGTTTGCTCACGCTGGCTAAAGGTAAGCAAGATTAAGCACGTCTTGGCCTCCTGCACAGGCAAAATCCAGATGCAGTCTAAGGTGACCACGCAAGTAGGAGATACCTAGCTTAGTTTGACAGATGTTGTGACAGACCTGCTGGGCCTGCTTGCGAGGGGCTTCAAACAGAAGACTTTTTATACTTTGCAGCCTAATACCTTTGGCAATCATTTTATTGACAGATGTTATTTTGCAGGCATTTTCTAGGTAGAAAGTTGGGGAGATGAATTCCCTGAAGAGAGATTAGGAACACGTAAGGACTCGGATCACGCACTGAGGCCCATCTATTACTCTTAGTCCATGTTGGCTGCAAAGGCAAATAAAATCACAGGCTGAAAGCATTAAGTGATGTGCAAAGGGTTATCTCCGAGGCAGATTCCGTTTCTCAGAGCAAGCTCCGAAGACTTTCACTTAGTTTCTTGCCTTGTCTACGAAAACTCCCCATTAATTTGCACAGAAGTTTGCACAAATAAATCTTTCGGGTTTTAGTCTTGCACTAGTGCAACCAACCGTGACGAACCACACAAGCCATTAGAAAAGCCCCGAGGGCGAGATTTTACAGCAGTTCCCACTGACTTGTTTGTCCTTGTGTAGCCGAGACACATTAGAAAAGAAAATTTTTCTTCTTTTATCCCCAGAAAGGACTAACACATGCACCAACCTACCGGGTGCAGGACGAGTCTTAGCGTCGCACATCTTCACTACAAAGGCCCAAAACCGCCCTAACCGAAGGCAGATGGTCACCTCTTCTGAGCTACGCTGCCACCAACTCAGCAGCTCTGTCGCGTTGCAAGACTGTTCCTCAGAGCCCGCCTTTGTGACAACAGCCAAAAGCAGCCACTTGTGGAAGCCAAAGCCAAGAAACTGGTAGAACAGCTTAGAGACAAACTCCAAAAAGGTAACATTTACTGCAGATTCACCACTTTCTTCAGTAACGAGGGCTTTAAGGTCAAGTGCTCCAGTGGTAACCCACAACAAAGCCCAGATGGTGTGCACTCGAAACACTGACCCAGGACAATTCACCTGTGTCCTCTTCTCTTCCAAACCCTACACACTTCTCCACAGATATTTATGGCACTTATGCTTGAAGACGCAATAGTTCAGCCAGCCAAGTAATCCCACAGGCTTTGGTCAGCCTTTTGATCCCGCCATTGTGCAATTTGCCCAGCACCAGGCTTGACTTGTCGGCAAGATCCGCATGATACAACTGAAAGAGGAGTAGCGTAACAGCAGATTCAAGGTGTAGGTGACGGACTCTACTCTGCAAACAGCATTGGAAGCCAGCTTGAGTGTATGCAGACTATGGTAGTGATTCTTCAAACGCTTATTTAGGGGTTTTTTTGCAAGGTAAAAATAACTTGAACAGTACTTGAAACCATGACCCTGACGCAGAGGTGTCTCAGCCAGGATCCCGATTTCACCACTGCAACAGGCAAATATATAGGGGAATAAAACCCCAGAGACATTGGTTCATCTGGAACATTTCCAAATGCTTTTGTGTGCCAAGTATATGAAAGTTCACACAGATTAATTACCTCTGACACAAAACCACTACGTCTGAAATTAGTAGCAGTATAAAAGGAACAACTCTTCAGGGAAAGGGAGGGGTGCATTGATTGCCTGCGTGCTTTGGGCAAAGCTCTGACACCCTTCCTTAATAAGAGAGAAATCAACAGCTCTGTTCAAGCCACATATAAAAGTATCAGGATTCAAATGCAAATACCTATCGCATCATGAGAAATACTATCACAGGCTCCATCCCCGTGTGCATTTAAAATTAGCTGCTTCCCACAGGAACAGCAAGAGGGATGGAAATGAAGTGAGAGAAGAGCCCCCTCTTCCAGCTCCTGTGCTCTGGTCAACAAGGGAAAAATCAACACCCTAGAAAGGGGATGGAGCTCTACGCCACGAGGCTCAGGGTTTATGGCAGCATCAGGAGAAATTCCTACCAGCAGATTTAACTGTGGAAATGCATCCCACGAAACACAACTTGACTGCAATTCTAAGCTTTTTACAAGTAGGTTGAAGAACTGCTTTCACTCGCCACAGAAAAAAACCTGGCATAGGTCTTTCTGCAAAGAAACCCTGCCATCTGGGACTGGAGACCAGACCCCATGCCTTGAACAAGGAGAGCTCAAGTTAAGCACTGGAAATCATGCTGAAGTCCAATAGGCTTCAAAGACAGAAAGGTCGTCTTCCCTACTTAGGAATTTTGTTTCAGTATCCTTCTAAAAGTGCTGTTCTACCTAACGTAAAAAATCCACAGACCAAAAGTTTTAATGCGCTGTTCTGTGAAATCCATATAAACAGCAACTAGGTTCTGTATACACTTTACAGAAAGCAAATTGTAGGAATTGTTACAGACTCAGCTCTCTACAAGATCCCTTGGTTATGAATAAATATGGAGTAACCGGAATGAAAGCACCAATGTCATAAGATTTTTTTTTTTTTAATAATTTACCTGGTTATGAACTTCTCCTCATTGATGGAAACAGAAGGCAGGTGCTGTGCTTTCATAGTCACTTTCTTCATTTATTCAGAAAAGATGAATCTAAACAAAAGGTTAAAAAAATAATTATATCCACTAATGCCACTTAGAAAGACTAAAGGGTAAACACAACAACAAAGCCTTAGTTTGCCAAGTGAAGCAGGCTCAGACACTCAAACTAAGGGCTAACTACACCATATTTTTACTACTTTATACTTAGCCCTCATACCCAAATATTTTCCAGGCGTATTAAACAAGCCATAAGCCATCCCCACCAAGGATATCACAGTACCTTAAATCCCAAGTACTACATATACCAGGACTTTGCAAGTAGTTTTTGGATTCTCTACAATTCCATGATTATGCTTCACTTGTTCGTAAACTGCGACTGCAACCCATTTAGTGGTTGGGATTCATTTGTTAATTACAGATAGAGCATTGCCCAGGGTCACCAAAGAAAAAAATGTGACTCAGCAAATCACCCTAAACCAGGTTCATAAAACTAGACAAGAGAAGGAAAAGTGTTGATCATGGGCAGAGACCTGCAGCACACAAAGAAAGCAGCTGAGAAATTAAAGCGAACAAGGCTATAATTAAAGTGATGTAGCAATATAATTTACAGATCACCACGCAGTGATTCCAGCATGTTATGCAGGCAACAAGCCAGACCCATGAGACTCCAACAATGCATTCTTCAATACGTTTAATTATGGAGTCTTGACTGCTTCCATTCTCCCTCAGGTACTAGAAGAAAAGGCAGACGGAGGAAAGTAAGAGACTCCGAGACTCAAGACTGACAACTGATACCGCACTGGAAAAAACTTCGTCTCAGCCCAGGTGGCATCACACAGATGGGTGGAAAAAAATGAATCCCAGGGAAAGTGGTAAAATGTCCAAGGACTGCATTCAAAGTTGATTATTACACTTCTGTTTGACTCTTTTACTTGGGCATGGCAACCAAGGAATTTGCCTAACAGCACTCGATGTCCATCCTCCCTTACGCCAGGAGATTGACTCCAGTCTGACTGCCGACTGCATGGGACAGACCCTGGTCAAAGACATCCGAAAAGCAGTTTATTGTCTACAGTACTAATGACAAGTAGCCTTCAGAAAATCTATTCAGAAAAGAAATTCAAGCGTGAAAAGACCAGGGCTAGCTAACGAGTTAGCGCCTAGCTTCTGTGCAAATGATCCTTCACTACTGAGATTCTTTTTTAGCTGAAGTTACATTAAGTTTCCACAACGATGAACAACTTCTAAAAAAATATATGTCGACAGAAGAGAAGTTTCACATAAAAATACATTGTCTTCAACCTACAAAGCATATAGGAAGTTATTTCACAACCTCTAAAACCGGAGTGCACTACCAAAATGAGTTTTACGCGAGCAGCTGGGGTTTCTAACAGAGCTGGATCAGCAGCTCACTGCAAAGAGCAGGAAGGATCCCACATACCCATTGTCCTTTGGGTGACATCCATCGAAGCAAAAACATACCTGAAAGCCCAACAAGCCCAGGGACTTCTGTACAGACATGAGTTTGTCAGGGAGGAGGAGATCGCCGTACGGCAGTGTAGCAGTGGTGTTTCTTTGGCTCTGAGTTCAGTAACCATTGGCCACACCTTGAAATCTGCGTTGATGTGATTTACTAATACCTCTGACTGAATCCTCCGCCTATGCCAATGGAATTGCAAAACAATTTCAAAAGACGCAGAGGAGTTTATGTACGTTGGCACCTGAATCGCTGGATGCACACTTAAGCTCCCTCCCATCTGTCAGGAAACAACACGTTAAGAGCAGCAGATAGCCAAGTCACCACTATTAAGCGTAGCGCAGCGACTCTAGCAAGCTCCGGCACTGCTTCATCGCTCATGGTTGATTTCTTTTCAATCTAATTTGACCTTAAAATCTTTCATGTGAAAGATAAATCTGATCTCTACAGATTCAGAGAAGTGATCTTTACGCAAAAAAAAAAAGATAACCGCTGGACTACCTGTTTTGTTACACGGTGAATGGCCCTTACTAAATTATTTGCCTTAAAAACCTTGAGCATATCTTCCATCAGCTGGACACCATTAAAATGCTGAGAACAAAACAAACTGGCAGAGCAGCTGGTGATGGGAACAATTCTTCACCAGCGCCTCCCCATTTCCTCTCCCTGGCTGCCCGTGAGCCTGGACAAAGCCTGGCCTTTTCTCTTATAGCTGGTGCAGGAGCATGAAAAAGGCTCGTACGTTTTCCTCAGTTGTGTCCAGTTCTGCTTATCAGGCTGGTACAAAACATTCCCACCCCGCCAGCTCACCTCGGAGGTAACACACGTCTCCACGTACCCTTCCCATCAGCCCCTATGGGCTACACACATCTTGCAGCCCTTACTTTTAGTTGACCCTGAAACCTGCGGGTTGGGACCACCCAGTGACTTCCCCAGCACCACTATGGGACACCCCAACTGACAGCATATTTACTGTAGCCCTCCAGAAATCCACAAAGCTGTCACATTCTCTATCACCTCCCGGTATTTTATTGCTTTCCATGTCACTTCCTTGTAGCTCTTTTGAGGAACCAAAGAGAAGAAGCATGGTTTTTCCATTGTTCCCTTTGATTTGAACTAATCTGTGCTCATTTCCAGCTCTCCCAACAGCATATGGTTGTGGCCATCTATTCAAAGCTGCCTCCTCACTGGTTTCATGTCTTCTGCATGATGCTAAACTGGACTGGAACCACAGCTTTCTCTGAGGCCGGCGAGACCTTGGAAGCAGGACCTCGGCTGGACTGACCTCCTGGCTGAGACTTAAGCGAGAAAACACTTCGTGCTCGGAGGAAGGTTGGCTGAAGCCTAAAGCACTTTTGGAAGGAAAGAAAAGATACAGAAGGGAAAGACAGGAGTAAATCAGAAGTGGGGCAGACACTACATACGCAACTCTAGAGGGACACGGCAACTGTTAGAGAGGTCTGGGAACAGGGAAAGGGGAAAAAAGAAGACCGCCGCACAATCCCCAAGCTGCGAGAGATCAATAGCCACGTCAGGGCACCAGACAAACCTCACAGAAGTAGTGAGCTTTACTTCTCTCTAAGATGTATATTTTACCTGAATGTGTTTTGGTTTTTTGTTTGTTTGTGGGGGTTATTTTTGTTTGGTTTTGTTTTTTTACAAGAAAAAAACATCCAAGTGTTAGTGGAGAGGCAGGTGACAGGACTCGTTTAATTTTATTAAGTAGAGTGATTTTTAAGTTATTTGCTTAAGGGGACAGCACAGTGGATCAATGACAAAGCAAAGGTAAGAGCTAAGAGCCAGGCAGATTTTTACACAAGGATGAAAGAAAGGTGGCAATGGCAGAGGAGGGCTGGAAGGAGAGGGACGCTCAGCATCCAGAGCTGAGCCAAGCAGGAGCAGCAAAGCAGCATTTTTCTTTGTATGTAACAGCCTGGATGTGCCTTTTGGCGCATCCATATAATATTAAGGTGGGACAGCAGAGCGAGCGGTGTGCTACACAGAGCTCCTACCAGCGGTACGAAAAACTAAAACCCCAAACCTCCCCAGAAATTTCCATGTGTTTTGACCCAGTGCTTCCCAAAGCTGTTCCAAAAACACAGAGTCGGATGGGGTGAAGCTTCTCCGTTTCTCATACAGAAACAACAAGGCTCAGCTGCGTATTGGATTAGTTACCATCAATTTACACACCTAATATTTTGTACAGCACAAAGAGCTTAGGCACAACGGCACATACACCTAAGGCATTTGCTAAACTCTGAAGCGTCTGGTGTTTTGCAAAATTTTGGACCATTATCTGTTACTATAAAAATGACTTTAGGACTTATTCACATGCATAAGAAACTCAGGATCAGCAGAATAATTTTACTGGTCTTCACCTAGACAGACGACGTACTCGTATGAGCCTTTATGTTGGGTTTCTCTTTCATTGTTTTGTTAGGGTTAAGTTAGATGTGCTACCACCAAAGCAACTGTCTACTCCAAACAAAGTACTCATTGAAAACACTTGCCTTTTCCCAACTGCAAACAAGGGGGCTTTTTTCTTTGTCTTGCAGACTTCTTTACACTTCATTTTCAAGTTTAAATGCTCCAGTACAGAACAGTAACAGCACGACTCGAATACAAAACACAGCGTCGCCCCTCTGCTCAGGCAGGTTTAGAATGGGCTCCGATTCCCGAAACCAAAAGCCAGTTGGTATTTACCTGCGAGCATGGCCCCTCAACTTCCCGAGTCACAAAGGAAGAGATACAGAAGCTCCCTTCACACAAACAACCACAACAGATTTGGTGCAAGCCCTGCTCTATCTCAGACAGTAAGTGATGCATTACTATAAAAAGAAGTTACTTACTCTTTCAAGTCGCTTAGAAAAGACAGCTTTTATCCACCAAAAAGAACAGACAAGGTCACCGGCATAACCTTTTAAATCACGCCGGCACTGAAGGAAGGGCAGCGGAGGATCATGCCCACGAACACGCAGAGCAGCAGCACTACCTATGATGTGCCCATTTTAATCACGACACACTCACCCAAAGCCACCTTGAGATTTAGGAAGTTCTTGGACGAGGATTTCTGACCGAACATTTCTCCTTCCCTCCGGCACTCTAATTACCCGAAAGGAATGTGACTGCAATTGTGGGTGACTGCCAAGGACCTCGCTTTCTACTGACACGGCAGGTTACACGGCAAACAGGGGAGCAGCTCCAGCTTTCCATTCCCCTTCCCTGTACAGCTCAGCAGAGACGGTGAAGCAGAGGAGGAGTTTCACGTACCTTTCACTGAGCCCTGGACAAGGCATGACAGCATGGCACCAGCTGACAGCTACTTCATGGACCCAGAGAGCTGTTAATTACTCTTTGGCTTAAACTGGGAGTGCTGGAAAACCAGCACACTCCCCGCACCTCCGTGCATGTCGGGAATATTTACCTACCCACTTTCCTTCCTCCAAGCGGCTGAGAGGAGCGCTCCCTTCGTCACGGTTACACCTACAGGGAGGCTCCAGTTAACACTTTAATCACTAACTTTATAATGAGAGGCAATCTGCTGACTCTTAGTAATTATTTGCTGACAAGACGCGCCCTGAAACATCCTGGGCTGAAAGCACTGTTATGCTTTAACCTCTTCTCTCGTCTGTTTTCTAATCTATAGGATTAGGACATTTTTCCTTCTCCAGACACACACCAGAGTTTAGGGCAATAACTAAGACATACAATCAGATCATGCCTAAATATAAATATATGGATTCATAACATTATGACAAAAATTCTGACAACGCAACTTGTTCACTTAATAACATACAGCTGTATACTCAATTTCTTGCTTAACTGTCTAATAGCCTTATGAATGTTATTCACTGGGCAAGAGCTGTGTCTGTAAGAGAGAGGGCATTGCTGCTTAGCCTAATTGCTCAGTAGCTAATTGTATAACCAGATGTTTAAGCTGTACAAAACCATCTGAACCACGCATACTTTCCAAGTGCCTCCCCTTTGCCCTTTCATTTTGAACACGCAATTTATTCACAGGATCAAGCCTAAAACTGGAAGTTATTGGGCCACAGAGACAAGATCATTAAAAAATACTGAGCCTGAATTTGCCTTCACACCCATCTTATTGTACTGTGATTCCTATCAAGTTATTTCTGCTTTATATAATTTTATGTTAAGGACAGGCAGAACAGACCCATAGATATTTGATTCCTGATCACATCATTATCCTCCGGTGTTTTTCCTCTCAAGAGCTAGACGCATTGCTGTACACACAACACAACATACTCCGTATTTGGGATTTAAGTTTATGCTGGACTTTCTAGCTCTGCACCCGAAAATTATTTAAATAAAGCTTTCCTTGGTATATATAACATTGAGAAGTCTTTCAAACCACAGGAAGGAGTCAACATACGACATTTTTGCTCGGTTCACAGCAGCACAGAAGCTCCATGGTGTGGTGGGCTTGGAGCTTCAGGCCAAGCTCCGCCTCTGGAGATGCTCCATCTTTTCTACAATTGTTTAACACAAATCCATACAACTTCCCAACTCGTTTAGCACCAGAGGTTTGATTTTTCCTGTCACAGCTTCAGACCCTTGGTGAGAGGGCTAGAGCAGAGAGCAGGCACAGCCTGGCACCTGCCAGTCTCTAAAGCCAGATAAGGTCTAATCTGTTTGTGACACGCGTGCTCCCCTGCTGGACACTCGCGCTGTAAAGCTCTACCATGCTGGCAGGTATCTGAGTATTTTTAGAACTGAAGACCACATTATTAGCTTACAACAGGGACGCAGGATGTTAACGCTTCAGTGTAACTCAAGCTCCATCCTGACTCCCCACTCTTGAGTCTTTGTCTGTTTTTTTAAGATTAATTTAAGTTTTTAGGGATAGCTTTTTTTAAGTTTACAAGCAAGTTTTGAAAACCCAATGCTTAAATTACTTGGACTAATGCAAAGATGCCTCAGTAAGACATTAATACAATAAAGCTGTAAAAAACCCTGTTGTAGCAAAGGAGTGTAGCTCTCATTCCCCGTTAAACCAGGTGTGTTGATTTTTACATTGCCTTGGTGAGCATGGCTCAGGTGCTTTTCTAGTTTTCACTCTCACACTTGAGCTACTCCTACCAATGGCCTAGTTCTGATCTCATTTCAGTCACACACAGTTACCTGGTAAACTCTGAGGAGACCCATCGATGCAGACTCAGAACAGGTACCGTGCCAGAAAAAGAAAAGATGTCTTTAGGGCCACATAGCAGAAGGAAGTTTCCTGGAGATTCCAAGAACGAGAATGCTTCTGTTCCTTTCAAAGTAAATAGTCAATGTACAGGAAGCATTATTTTTTCGTCTTTCATAATAAACATAGTTTATATGCCCTGGAAATCTAAGAACAAGTCACAACCCAGTTATACTACTTCACCCGTTAAATAAAAGCATAATGATGATTTGCTTCGAACAGGCAGGGAATGTGACCATCCTTGAGTCTTTAAAGGCTGTTTTCATTTCGGGCTCCTTGCATGATTAATATTCAAATAATTTTAAGTTAATAAATAATTGGAAGTTGGAGTTCAGCTGTTGAATAACTTGGCCTCAAATCATTAACGAATAGACTGCTAAAACTAGAAGAATATCTCAAAAAGAAAAAACTAAGCGAGTCCTGTTCTATTTTTGCAGTACACAGTCATCTGGCCATGACAAGATCATCCAGGCATGCTGAGCTCAGTGGAAGTGTTCTGATAAACACAACAGGATATACACCAGCTCACAACAGATTGTTTTGCTTTGTAGTGAAAAGGAAAATACCTACTACAGTTTGCAAACAGCTGTTTCTGCACAGCTCCAGATCATTAACTCCAAACATGGAAAATTCTTCTTGGACTTTCTGAGGCAGCTACTACAATGCTAAGGCAGAGCCTCACCTGACAAGATCTGAAGTTAACATAAAACAAGCGATCCGTTCTTTCCTTTTGATTACCAAAGTTATCAAGAGGATTGTGTTGATGATAACAACAAATCAAGGAATTTAAAACAACTGGATTTACCCTGCAAAGGACCTCCCACTCTTTGGTAAGATTATTTTCTGTCATCACACCAAAGGGCCAACAGCAGTCCTTGTGTGCCAGGGCATGTTTTGCAGACGGAAGTGATAAGCATGGAAAACTGAAACGAAGAAATAGAGGATAAGCTCAAATCCCTGAATACACACTGCACGCACCCACTACAATGCCTGGATATCTATCATGGGCTGGCACCCCTCACGCACACCACTTGGTGAATTTTGAGGGCCACAAGTCTTTAAGAAAAAAAAAAAGAAACAGAAATGATGCTTGCGGCAACACATGTGCTACAGACTATGTTTTTTGACATCATTTAAAGAGGCGGAACTTCCCAAGTACTGACCTTGGCCTCCGTGAAAAGCAACTTGCAGATATCAGTCTTTATCCTCGTGAGCCACTGTTAAAAGGACAGGTCCTACCTAAGCATCTGAAACACCATTAGTCACACATTGGTGAGATACGCCCATGAAATCCTCCATTTGATATTGTAGAGCTCCATAAACCCACACAAGGATTTTGATGGCCGGGAGCTATGAATTTTTACACAGGGCAGAACCACATGAAACCGCCCTGTCCAGAAGTGCTACTCTCACACAGATTCTCACTCCCATTAGAGCTCAACCAGCAGCAAAATCACCACCTCCCCACACCCAGCCAACTTACACAGCACTTACAAACCCTAATTCCTCTGCACTCGAGGTTTCCAGACCCAGATTTTCTACAAATTCAAGGTTTTCCATAAAAGATTACTTCCTCAGCTTTCCCTCTATGGGTTACTCTATATCTGGGCTCCCCTGTATCGGTGATACAAAGTCTCTAGTCCGTCTTTGTTTGCAGAATCACAACCACAACCCCTTCACGTGCCCCAAGCACAAAACCACCCTATTTGCAATAGAGGATCCTTTTATGCTCTGGCCACTCCTCAGGGAATGGTCAACTCAGGGACCTGTGACTGTAGCACCTGACTCCCATTCACAATATGCTAATGATTTTTCTTTAATTACTTGTTTCTTAAAGCAGCTGAGTCTTAATGTGGACTGTCTCCTATTTTCTGTCCCTTTTAAAAACACCAGTTCGGTTTTCTCCACAATCAAAACGTCATACTAGATCTAAACCAGACTTTTGAGGGAGCTTCAGATCCTAATTCTGACTCGAAGCTATTGCCATTGCTCCTGTGAAGCCGTACCCACCTGCTGCAGTTGGAACTGCCCTTGCAAAACAACCAGTTATTTTCCTGTTATTTCTACGCTTGCCTTTAGATTGTGTACAAATGGGAAGGTTCAATCTGCAAAGTGTTCAAGGACTATTTGAGAGGGGGACAATTACTGTGCCAAAATTTTCCCCATTCTCCTCATTTTAAGATCTCCTAAATTGTAGAGCAAACTTCTGCAGTAACTCTAATACCAATCTATTTTGCATCACAGACATACGTATGCAAGTCTGTATTTTCTCCAGGATCTCAGTGAAAAAACGGGAAATGTCTGGGCTCCACCGAAGATCAGTCCTCAAGTCACATTATAAATACATAAACTTTATACAAAAAAGTCTACCAGTAACCAGTTTGAGTTTAATTTCTAATGGACACAATGCAAATCACACATTGTTTTCTTGCCTCCGCTGCAGTATGTGGGCACTGCGTCATGAAATGATGAAGGATCTCCAGCACACGGCCTGTAGCATTGTCTCATCCCTGCTGAACGTGCCTGTGTTATCGAATTCAAGGGGATCTGGGAGGCTGTTTACTGACCTGCTCTCACTGTTCCCTACCCTATTGGTCTGTCAAAGATATTTTCTCTTTTTCCTCAGACTTTCATCTTCTGAAAATTCACACACTTCCAGATCCTGAGATGCTCTGAGCACATGCGAGTCTCTGGCAAATTTCGGAGATGAGCTTGGCAGCAAATTTCGGAGATGAGCTTGGCAGCAAATTTTTTTGTGTGCAAACTGCGAGATCTATTTGAAAAAAAAGTTTGAAGTAAGCTGCACTTCAGGAGTGTCGCTTTTCTATAGTGTACTACCTAAATGCAGTGTAACGTGCTACTAAACTGAGATGAATATTCCTGCTTCATAGCAATTGATGCTGAGCCATAACTATGAAGGAAAACCCTCCTGATGTTAAATTAGCTTAATGCTAGGCTGGATATTGGTTCAAGAGCGCTCATGCAGATACCTTGCCATTGTCTATGTAAACACTTCAGTGGTTAAAAAGAGTAGCCCGGATTTCTAGATACCATTGTCTTCACATTTGCCTACAGAAAGTACAGGTTTTTCACACAATATTCTGCTCTGGGGCACTAGAGGGAAGACGCTTTAAGAAAGAATGACAACCTGTGCTAGCCAGCATTGCTACAACTTACAAACTTCAAGACAATGGTAAGGACAAGAGAGGACATGGAAACTGGATTTAGCAGACGTTTTACTGAGATTGAGATTATAAAGCCATTTTAGGAAAGAATGCGCGATACAAAAGTATATGACATCACTGGATTTTACATGACTGTACTCGACCGACTTTCCTGATGACATAAAATGGCAAAACTCTGTCAATACTGAAGGAAAATAACCTTTTAGCGTACATAGCATCATTAGGGGACCAAGGAGACTGACCCACAAGTCACCTAGCAAGAGCTCAGCTCCTATAATGTGTTCTTATATCAAGCGTCCAGATAAACAGTGGGAAGAGCACACTCGCACTTAGGCCACTTTATTTATTCTAGCATCCTTTCTGGAAGAAAATCAGATTTCCTTAAAGAGCCATTAGACATCAGAGCTTCTCCTGTACAGATGAGGACACCGTTTGTCACTGCAGCAAAGCACGCTGAAATAAGTTTCATTTACCCTTACATATATAAATCTTTGTGCAATAAAAGTGTTCAGGTTGATATGGAATAGCGTGAGAAACAGTACTCTCATTTTTGGTCTGTAAGTGAGGAATGAGAAGCTGGTGGGCATGGGGGGAACGCGTGGCAACTGCCGCCTGTCTCTGAGCAGCCCACGCTCCCTCGCTCGCGGTCGCTGCGCAGCGATACATTCCTCACATTGCATCCCGGCGTCTCTGCATGGCATACAGCTCTTCATTGTATGCCGCTAAGCACAACTAACTGGAGGGATCCATCAAACTGCTGGGAAGCCGGCACAAAAACAGTGACATCTGAGGCTTAAACACATTTCCATAGTGAAGACTGACAGTGTAAGCAAGTACCGTCCCTGAAGTGCATCATAAAAATTGTTCTGAGAGAGAACGGACTTTTTAATTTATCTGCTGCGTTAGATATCTAAACAGACAGTAGAGCAGATGATCTATAAGCGTCTGCAACATTTATTTACTAATTTGCTCTCGAAAATCTCACACGAGCACAGAGAGCGCTGCAAAGGAGCAAGTGCAAAGCAAACCAGGTGGGTCTGACGCACAGAGGCTCTGCCTTGGCTATGGCAGTTTGAAGAGACCTCTGTGACTCCCCAGTTCTCTCTAAGACAGTTCACCCTCCGACACGGAGACATTCCTCAACTGTGCTCAATCTTCTTGCTGAAAATCACCCCACAGACACTGCAACTGCTTGCTCTGGATCGCTCCTGTCCTTCCATGATGCTGCTTTTCTACTACAATATCAAATAGGCCCTCTGGGCACCCAGCTGTCTCGCATATTTTACCAAGAGTAAATACATTTCTATACTTACTGTGTCATATTCATGTTTTTCTCCTGAGTGGCTGATTGTATGGATCACATTTTGCTTCTCACTCAGATACGCAAGGCCCAGACTCTTCTGCGTAGAGTGCTAGAACACAGTGAGCGCTGCGTGCTACGGGTGGCAGTTATGTGTCAGCTGGATGGCAGAGGCGGTGGCATTTCAGTGGCGCTAGATGAAACAATGCTGTCTCTAACTTTGAAGGGCTAAATCTTCTCTCAGTGCTTGGCTAACACATTTACAACCTACACTAGGTTTCATGGGAATTAACAAGGCTAAAATCTGATCTCATCGTTGAGGGCATCTGAATGTCTTTCTGGTCTAGAAGTGCTTTGGAAAACCAAGGCCAGATGAGAATGGAGGCATATGGAACACAGCGGTTTATAAAATCACTATCTGATTTGGACTATGAGCTCTGTGTGTTCCTGTGTAAGGCAACATAAACAAGTTAATAGCTGTTTAGGAGATGCTGAAATTCTGGAAAGATTCTTCCCTGCGCAGTTTGTTGGGAGGGTGTGTCTTCCAGTTTGGAATTTGATCCATCTGAAACTGTCATTCTCAGCCCTGCAGGCAATACCTTGCTTCTAGCCCATGCACATGTCCTTGCAAGTGAAGAATCCGAACAAGCTGCCCACTGGAAATGCAAATTCAGCCTCCGGGACGGTGTTGTCCCAGCTTCCAGAGCACACACCACACGGGGGAAACGCACCACGCTTGCAGAGGCAATCCTCACCGCAGGAAACCACGGGCTGCAGGGTGATGGAGGCAGTCTCCAACCAGAGGATGTTCAACCAGCTACAAAGCTCTAGAGAAAGAAGAGCGCCTTTAGGATTGTAAGTTGGACGGTATGCTCGCCCAGGTCTGCGGAGAGCACAGGTTCTAACAGGTGCAGGAATGGAAGCAATTCGAGGCGTGAAATTTTATGCAAGAGAAATTTCATGCAGAAACGGGAACCGCATCTGAGCAGTAAACGTCCAGCTGTGCCTGGAGGCATATGGCCAGGGAGCTGAATGCTGCTCTCCCAGGGCACCGGCTACCTGCAGAGATCCCCTTTGGCCCCTGTGCGCTTCTGTAGCAGGCAGCTCAGTAGCGCTGCAAAAGTCGGCGGTTGAATTGTCAAGCCTTCATTTACAGCAATAAATTCCAGAATTCCAGACACCTTTGTGAGAAATTAAGGAATATCTAGTGAAATATCCTGAAACTGAAGACTCACAGATAGACAGCCATTTTTACAAGACTGATGTGAATGTTCAAGCCTGGCACCGCTCTCTTGACATTGAACACCACACATTTGCACTTAAATGACAATGTTTTTCAAAGAGGGACAGTCCTTTGCCTCTGCTGTTCACAGACAGCTGCCTTTCTTACCTGAAATTTCATCAGAGGTGACATTCTTCTGGGGTTAGATCCTTCTGCTTTCTCTACCCCACAGCAATGTGGGAAGGCCCTGCCAGGTCCAACGTAACGGACTTCATACGGCAATGACACACGCGTAACTCCATGCTGCAAAATGTAAAGTAAGATCTCTTTAAGTGTCTGTGCTCTGAGGGCACCAATTCAACTTAATGATCCTGATTTGCCACACCTGGAACCTCCCCACCCCCTGGCCCCCACCCATGGGCCTGTGACCCTATTTAAGCTCAGCCTGGAAGAGGTGTGCTTTTTTGAGCATTGCTGTAGGAGTGGTGGGGTCTATGTCAGGCGTAGACTTGTTTATGTTTGGCTATGGATCTTCTTCATCTTTTTGTGCGCGCTGGATTGCTTTCATGTCATTCTAGGTTCAATAGATAGTTGCTGGATGGTGGGGTTGGGACTTGGGGAGTGGGTTTTTTTGTTTTATTGATTTTTTCTTTTGTTACCATGATCTTGTTTGCTACCTGGGCTCTCAGTTCAATGTGGCTACAGTCTCTGGTTCTGCTCAGCTTGCTTTGCTGAGGTTCTAGGGGAGATGTTTAGAAGGTAAGAGGGCGGAAGAAGGTGCTGAACATCTGTTAGGGAAGTGGTGGGGTAGGGTGCTGGCTGCTGCTGGCTGGGCTTGGGCTGTAGGTGGTCTGCAGCCCAATGTGGGGACCGTGCAGTGGCCCTGCTGGCTTCTGCACCAAATGTGCACCACACACATAGCAAGAGTCCTGGCTACCATTTCTCTGCTCTGTCTCCCTGGGTGGCTGGGGCAGCTGTCCCAGACACTGTGTCTGAGACATACATATTCAAAGATCTTCATTTAAACTGGTGGTTTGGCTTTTTTACGTTATTACTAAAAGCAAACACAATGGCAAATAAAGTTAAAGACTAAGACACTCAAATCCTCATGTCTCATGTTGGGTGTGTCCAGGAACTTAGATATACGGTCGAATTCCACTTGTCGCTGCAGCACTTAATTTTTACAAGCTGCCAGGGCGTCTGTGGAGTAAAAGTAATTTTCATCGTATGCTCTTAAAATACTTTCAAAAGTGGAGTAAATAATTAATAAAGTATCTGTTCAAACACTGATGGTAGGGAGTAAATTTCTTAACTTTAAAATTTTCTTGGAAACTCTGTAATTTAGTATTAAGCTTACCAGCTGAAACAAAACTAAAAAGGCTCTTGGGTTTTGTCAGAAGTTCTAACGAATGTAAAAATAATTTCTGCCGCCTCATGTACTTTGTCTGTTTTGATCTCTTCTCATTTTCTTCAGCTCTATTTTCTACCAAGTCTGTTACCAGAAAAACATGTTATGGCAAGCTTTCCCTGGTACGTAAACTGAGTAAATGCCATTGCATTCAAAGGTGTATGTAAATATGATATACTAATAAAGTTATTTCATTTGCCAACTGTTTATTTTACGCTGGGCTTGTTCCTTAATACTTCACCTGTTCTTGTCTCTTCACACTGCAAATGTTTGGAAAACACACGTGTTAGCCTTTTTTCTGGTCTCCGAAGAACCGAAAAAAAATCACTGTTCCAATCTAAACACTAATAATGACACCTAATTGAAGTCAACAACACTATAATAAAGCAAAACACCTATAAAGTTGGAGTAGCGCCTGCCCCGTAACTCTGGGACAATTAGGGAGCAGGGGAGTGGAACTGCCACAAGGTGGTGCAGCCCCAAGGAGGCATCGATTTGGCTGACAGAATTCTTCTGAACAAAAGCTTTTATTGAACTTGGCAAAGCTGAAATGAATTTCCTCTCCCGCTGGCAGAGGGGGGCGCCGGACCCATCAGCATTTGTCTATTGGAGTTTCCACTCGTGAGAATGCTCTAATGACTCCGGACTGCAGAAAAAATAACTGTTAAATCTCTGTTGGAAAGATGTTTTAAGGGTCCGTATAATTAAACAGTGTTAAGGAGGCTATTAGAACGGAAGGTAGTTTCCACGGTTTAAGGAATGGGCAAAGGGAGAAAAGATGAAAGGAGAACTGACTCCAGCATGCTACATGTGGAGATAAAACACAGCAGATGCCAAACCTCTCATTTACACCTGCCCTGGCGCCAGATTTGAAAATGGCCCGGTTTTAAGGGTAAATCTTCTGAATGTCTGTCAAACTACAAACCAGTAAGTTGACGCCTTCACCAGGCAAATGAGTAGAAAAGAGAATAAAGAACAGAGTCAGTGAACAAAGGACTGCACGTAAAATATCGGAGAAGGGTTCACATAGCTTCTGTTGGCAAAACCTGTGGCTCGGGACCTGCTAGGATGCCTGCAGGCAGTGGGGACCCAGGTGGTGGGGGTACTTTGGCTCCCTGGAGGGAGCCAACAATGTCCAGCACCAAAGATTCTTCAAGAGAGGGGAGGAGAGATGACTTACGTAGAAAAACGAAAGGTTAGAAACAGAAGGCAGGACTAAATTTACTTTTCTTATTGAAGAGCGGTGGTCTGAGTCCGACAGAGCCGCTTTGGGACCTCTGGTGTTTGAGGTGAAGCGAATCAGGAAGGTGAAAACTTCCATCTTCAAGAGCTGAGTTACACATAACGAGGAAACAGTTCCCCTTGTCGTCTAAAGCTCTTCACATACAATATAAGTATGGTACAGCACCTATCAATCAAGTCTCCCATCAGGGACCACCTGATCCCATCTAATAGTACTAATACGTGATTACAGCCAGGGATAACCGGGGAACAACTGCAATCACAACACAGCGGTAGCTTCCAGGGCGGCAGCAAAGCATTCGTGCACATAAGTAACGGTCAGGTGGAACCAGCTCGATGGGCATGAAAAGCGCAGGGCCAGACATACACATTTCGGATTTGGTGTTGGACTGTCTCTCGGTATCACCGAGAGCAAGCGCCGCAAGCTCTGCGCCAGGAGGTTGCAGTATCAGACACGGCCACCAGATGGAAGTGTGGACTCACAGAAAGCCTAAAGCAGTCGCCAAGAGGGCTACCCTCTGGGAATTGCAAACGCTGGTTTTATTTAACAGCAGAGACAGCGGGGGATGAAACTCAGAGTGGGGTCCTGTTTCGTGCACGGGTACTGCTGCCTTACCAGTCTTTCATACGCCTCCTGGCTAACAGATACGTGGGGAAAAACTTGACTTCCGAATTCGACTGCCTTAAGAAGCACTGAAATTACATTTTGTTGATCTGCATTTTACTGTGGCAGAAAAGTGGGAGGAAAGGAGAATAAAAATGCAGAGGGGGAGGGAATGAACTTAGATACATCTGTATTTCATGCACTCTCCCCGGTACGCCAGCAGCCAGACTGAATAACCATACCTACCAAAACTTTACCTACCAAAGGGGTGCCCATGCTGGGTCTGCGGGAACGGATGTGAAACAGAAAATGAGTCCAGCCTCGGGGATATCAGTAGATCTTCCTGGACAAGAAATAAGAGCAGAAAAATGGCATGAGATGTCTGGTTTTGGTTAAAAGCTTCACAATGGTTCAATGACAGAAAAGGTAACTGGTCCTGAACAAAGAAGCTGAAATGACATTACAGTCTTCTGCTTGCTTGAAGTTGTTAGTGAAGCACTTGCAAAGAGAAATCGCAATGTTCCTAGCAAAGCCAAATATTATTAAAGGAAAAAATCTGTATCAAAAATGCTAAGTCTGGGACAAAACAAGAAGTGGATAAGGCCACTCTGGCCCGTTCTGTTCTAAGTCAAAGAGGCTGCTTCTGCCATTGCTGTGAATAGGAAAATATCCTATCTTATCTGCTCTTATCTGCTGGACCTGTCACTACCTAAAAGAATTTAGATGCTGGTGTGCTGCAGCTCCTAGGAGCCGTGCCGGCACTGGGGCACCTGCGGGAGGTACAGATACTATTTTCCACCCTGGCTGCTGTTCTCGCTGAATGGACGGCCAACAAAACCCTGCTGTAAAGCCAGGGAGTGATATTGGGACTAGTGCTACACCAGGATTCTGTTGAGAGAAATTTTCCTGGGATGAGAGCTTCACTCTCTACTCGGCAGTTTTCACCGAGGCTGCTGAATGACACATCTCGTTAATAAACGTAAGCTTCTTACCAGTAACGACCCATATGGATAATCTGAGAATTTCCAGGACCGAGCCAATGCGCCTGAAACCGATACAGCAAAACACTACAAGCACAAACTCCAAAATAACCTTGACAATACAATGCAGCGCTTGTGTTGTAGAGAGAAGGCTCGGTGAGCCAGTCAACAGCTTGCTATTTCCTGGGTGGCTTGTGTCTGCATGCAGTAACTTGTTGCGGAAGGTTACTTTCAATGTAGTATCATAAATTATGCTGTTTCTCATAAAATAAAATACAAGTACCTCTTTGCCACCAGTTCTCAAAGTCACATGGGCATGAGTTGATTCTATTCCTGTTCCAAGCAATCCTCAAGAACACAATTTAAGTCCATGTTTGGGCACTGTTACTAGGGCAGAACCCTAAAATACACTGGAAAGCTTTTAAACATGCAGTTCAAAATCTATAGGAGAGGCAAGCATTTTATCGTAGCTTTCATTCTACATTTCTGTTGCATTTCACTGACAACACTTCTGGTGCTATCAACACGTGTATTGTTAATACACTGCCAGTGTATTATTGTGTATTATTGTATCTATCTTGTTCAAAAATAAATACCAGACCAAAATGTGGGGGGAAATACTGAATTTCATTGTGCATGATGTCGAGGGGGGAATACTTCTTGATTCTTTTTTTCTGCTACAACAGTAAAAGGATTTACCGTACAAAAAAAATGTGCAATGGCTGTTAATAGTAGCAAGGTGCCTCTGTGTAACACCTCTCACTTGGGAAGATGAGTAAATTTAGTCTAAAACCTCATCACAAAAGACAAAAGTATAAATATTAAAAACCTGGGGAATGAACAAGGGTTTTTCCAAATGATGACGTGGTTTTCGGTGCCTACTTTGAGATTCAGACATACCTGGCTTACAAAAAGAAAGGAAGATGCACTCTGAAAATCACGCCGCTTTCAGGCTTTCAGCAAAACCAAAGGCATCTGCAGCCAACAACTGGTCCTTGAAAGGCAACGCTGGGGAATTTTGTCACTGTTGACGAGGGACACGAGATCAAGGCCAGAGCAAGAACATGTGATTTAAAATCCCTTCAGTACCTGGCACTGAGCAGGTAACCACACACAGGACAGCAGTAACGCACTGTTTGCGCTGAGAGGCGCGTATTGGAGACAATTCAGAAAACAGGGATATGTCTCTAAAGCTCAGTTGCCATTTGAAGATGGAAATCAAAGAGATTCAAAAAGGGCTTTACTGCTGTGCCATAACCGGAAGGAAAACCTCTGTGTTTTTCCTTTGCTGTTCAGAAATTATTTAGATTGAGTTTTATTTCTGTTCAGAAGATTTGGGTAAGATTGGGGAAGAAATCAGACATTCAGAAAGGTCACAGAAGGTCTCATAAAGTGAAATTCCAATTTTTGCAGTCTGTAGCGGAAGGAAGAAAGGCTGTTGAGCCCTACTAAGTTTTGCTCCTTCAGTATTTCCAGCTGAATTCTTTAAGGACCTCATTGGACTCCTCTAGCAATGACAATCAGGCAAAAACACAGTATTCCCAGTACTTGGGATCTCACTGCCCCAGAGGGTGCCTGCTGTCGGGGCCCGAGTGGATGAGCCTCACCTGGAGCCTCCCCCACACCCTCGCCCAGGACCCCAGAACCTCATTTAAGCTCTGGCTTTGGTGTTTTTCACTCGTATTTTGGAACGATGTTGGAGGAGTGCTTGTCTCTGGTTCAGCCTTGGGTTTGCCAGGCCATGGACTGCATTGATCCAGACCCCTGACCTGTCACTTGACTTTCCAGCTTGACCTTGGACTTGTCTCATTGCTACGAGCTTGCCTGGTGATGTGTGCTCTTGGTTGGACCTGCCTGGGATGTCTGGGCCTCCTGGCTCACCTTGTTGGGGAGTGTGGGAGGTCCCTGTCCTGCCTGCTGCGTTATGCCGCTTGGCTCCCAGTCCCGCAGGCGGCAGCTGGTCCTTGCTGGAACCTGATGCCCACCTGATGGTAACTTGCCCACTGGCTATAAGCCTGAGCACTGACTCCTGATAGGATTTTCTGGTTGCTCTCTCACTCAAGATATAAAAAATTATTTTGATATTAATTGGAAATAAATTCAGAAATATTTAAATGTCGGGATTCAAGTAATAGCAGGGGAGGCATTTTGCTTTGTAATCTGTTTAATCTGTTTAAATAAAGATGCTTTCAAATGGATTCTGTGAATTGATTTCTGGTGTAAATAACAATATTCTCAGTTGGTACCCTCCTGTAACATCCCCTTCTTACTGCTGTCTACTCATATAATGCTTCATCTCAGGCTTTTTGAAGTGAAACATTCCCATGGCCTCTAATGGTCATTAAATGATCGGATGCTTATTAGGTTCACCTGTTTCACGCCTTCTGAAACAGAACCATTAAAGCTCTGAATTCAAAAGACTGGTCAACTATGCCCATGGGAAAGGAATTTGAGGTTGTAGAAATGGCAGTGATGGTGGGACTTAATGTGTTTGATGCCTAGAGGCTTGACGTTTACGCTGTATCACATACCGGAAGAAAATCTTGGAAGGTTTCTCACTTAAGTGATCTTGTCAAGGCATGTGAGATGGAGGAAAAAAAAACCCGACTGCACAAGTGGAAAGTGTGATAGTGAAATCACCTCGGTGACTTCAGGGGGGTGAATAAGACCCTTGCAATCCCCAACAGTGTATTAGGTCAAGTAATGCCAAGGCGAAATAAATCATGCAAAGGTGAAATAAATCATGCAAATCCTACAGTAGAAGCGTGACCTGCGTCAGCTCCTGGCAGGAAGTTCAGCTTTCAGCTCTTGTTGATAACAGGCACCACTATGAAAACAAACCGGGCTGCGCTGAAAACCAGTGTGTCACCTGGAGCTGAATTTCCTGGCTCTAAGGCGTGGAGCAAAACCATAATCCAACTCAAATGCTTTCTTCTGTGTTAGTTTATTTGTTTATGAAATGTGACGAGGGTGAAATATATCGCTTGAATCCTTTCAGGAGGATTAGAAGGTACATTTACTTCGGAAAGGAAGAAAGCAAGCCTCCATTTTTCTGAATTACAGATTCGGTTTCCATTTTAAAACATTGAAGGGCCTAAAGTGTTAAAGATAAGCTCATACCTGTAATTTGCATCTTTTCACGCAAAATACACAAAATGCAGGTGATGTTTCTTTCAAAGGTCTTCTAAATCCGTACTTTAAAGTATACTTGGTAACTCCCAAATCCTACTTTTGCAAAAAGATAACCCCGTTTCACTTGCATTGTCTGCAGTCTGTACTTGTGCCAATACTTTATTTAATCACGTAACCCATGGCAATCCTCTGCTCCTGTTTTTTAAAGTGTATGTGTTCTTTAAAAAAATAGAAATATTAATCACCTGGTTTTCAAGGCCATTAAAGTAGCTTTCTTCCATGCTGCAGACTCTAGAGTGTTTCTTTTTCTGTACCGCTAGAAAAGAGTCACGGTAACTCAAACACATCTCCTGGGACGCAAGCGGCTCCAACCTATGCAGCTATGTAAGGAGAAGTCAGTCACAAAGAAATAAAACTTCAGTCTTCAGAGGTAATTAATTTGCTCTGGAATGACCTATGAGGACGACAGCCTCATCTTTGATGAGATCTGTGCAGCTCCTGGCCTCATCGGCTACTCCAGAGTCATAAAACTCTGCACCAAAGCCAAGAGCTGGACTGAAATTTCTGGGGTTCCAGGTTAACCCTTTAGGCATGTGATTGTCTTCTCTGAGTGTATCAATTTTCCACATCATGTACGTGCAGTGAATCTAATCTAGTTGCTGATTTTGTCCTGGGTTGTCCTTATATCTTTATTTCACAAGGGACTTGCCCTCAGCTGAAAATTCCTAATGGGTCCACACGCTCACATGGGCACTTCTAAAGTGAGATACTGGGATACTGGAGTTGTCTTGATTATTGCCCTCACAGATACCCAGCAACTTCAACAGCAGTTACACATGTGAAAATCAGGCCGCTTATTTAAGTGTCCACATGCAGATTCAAGGGCACAACTTTAACTATCAAAGGCCATGCTGTTAACTTGCCTGCAGAATGTTAACGTCACATCCCATGCCAGAGAACGCTTCCTAGAAAATATGCACATCTATGTTTTCTTCTCACAAAGTGATTTCGTGTCCTCGGGGTGAGCCTCAGACAAAATTTCTGTGCTCACATACCCCACGAGAATGGGAGCTTCAGGTCCAGATTCTGCTCTCAGCTTTGTGATTCTCCCCTGCCTGGGAGTAGCTGCTGGTTGTGCAAGAGCGGCGCAGGGTGTGGAAAGGCTCCGTCCGATTTCAGAGAGCTGAGGCTCAGCGCCGGGGCAGCGTGAGGAGCACCTCGGGGCTGAGTCACCCCTACTGTTATTCATTTTTGCTGAGGCAGTGTGCAAAAGCTCGGCTTTGTTAAGTAGCCCATTATTCTCGATACTCTTCAAAAATAGGAAAATGGGATGCTTGCTGGTGCTGGACTCTTACAACCCTCTGCAAGCCCTGCACCAATGGCTGTAAGATGCCGTCTGGTAAGGCTGCAAGTGCCGCTAGAATCCCTGTATATGCTCCCTGCCATTCCTGACTCCTTTAAGTGTATGTTGTCTGCTGGGATCCAATGCATCCACTTACCCGTGCTCTTACAGGGACAGATGATTATTCTGAACCCAGTGATGAGCTACACCAGGAACTTAGGCGGAGCAGTGGTGAAATGCTGCCTGCTCGGAGCAGAAGCATTCTCCGTTAGCAGAAATGATAAAATGCTGATTCCCGCTCCCAGGCAGGAAGCTGCCCCCCTGTCCTTAAAGAGGGACCACGCTGCTCTTTCAAAATGACAGTGTCTTTGCTTGCGTGCCACTAGTGGAGAAGTGACTTCTTACACAGGGCTCCCAGGATGACACTGGATGTGCAACACACCGAGATTGCAACATGATGCGGGTATGATTTTATTGTCTTGCTGGAACTCATTACCAAGTTCCTGCCTCGAAGAAAAAGAATGACATGAAAATGGCCTTTGGATGTCCCCATGACGAACGATTCATTTTGAAACGAGTGATGGCTGGTACATGGGCTTGAGGATGGGGTCCAGAAAAACAGCGAAGATGCAATGTTGCCTTTTGCAGATAAACAGAATGGGGAGACATTTTCACAGTCTGAAAGACACGAGGCATGTCTGTGAGTGACTCACCTTAGGCACCAACTGCTCTTCTGCCTCCAGCCTGCTTGTTTTCCCTTTATAGCATCGCACTCACATGGAACACAACGCTCTGGCTGTAATGCTATCGTTGTGACAGGAGTTATAAACTAGAAATAATACCAGTGTGGTCTGACTGCTTCCTGAGCAGCACTGAGCAGCCGATACCCTGACTGGTTGCTGTCGAGGTTACGGGATTCAGCACATTATTAGAGATATCCAACACTTCCTTCATTCGCACCCATTGCTGTTAGGAGGAAGAGCCAACATGACTGAACTTGCCACAGAATAAAGTAACCTATATGTTAGTAAGGCTTAATAAAGACAGCTTCCACTCTGTGATAAAATGTCACTAAGTCTTGTAATTCCATTGTGTCATCTAACTTAATGTGATGGCGCCTTAGTTCTTTAAGGCTTTAGAGCAATCCTTCAGCTATTACCTGCCAGCTAATACAGCGTGTCTGATGCTTCATACAGCGGATCGCAGTAAATCATTTTCTAGGCTATGTTGTTACAACTAAGCATGTAGTTAGAAAAACACAGCTTTGGGGAAGCTGGCGTAAGAAGTTCCTATGCCTTCCTCAGCCCTGGCCTCTTCCTCCCACCTCTGCAGAACGGCTTTTGCACCCTCTCTTCAGTTATTTCACTACCACTATCACAGAGCCGGAGTATCAAATGGGACCCCCTGAAATAAATAAGGAAGAACCACCCTACAAATAAAATGACCAGCACTGGAATTAAACCCCATGTCTGTAATAGCAAGCACCTCAGAAATCTCAGACCATTCCTACTCCCAGATCTCAAAATAAGTCCCAAAAGTCTTCCGCTGAAACTCTGATTTCACTGTATGTTTTCCTTTCTGGATTAATCTGTCCGAAACATAGTAAAACAGCAGAATAACTGCTGGTTATTTGGAAATACCTTTGATTCAGAAAGGAAATAAGGAGCGGCCAATAAAGGAGGACTCCAAGGAGCTCACCATGGTGCAACACAACTTGCCTTAATGTTATGCTTAAAGAGAAAATGTAACTTTTAGTATCTTCAGAAGGGAAGCGATTCATTCATTGTCTGAACTCAGTGCCTCTGAACTTCTTACTGTCAACAAATCACAGAAGTACTCAAAAAATATGTAAGAAAACCAAACCTCTTTGCTCTTATGCCTTCAGCTACAGACAGATGCTTTCCATCTGGAACTTATTTTGGTAAATGATACCATAATGTCTGGTATTTCCTTTCCGAGTGGGTTGTGAAAAGAGTAGGACACGTGCCGGCTTATATGGAATTACAAGCATTCTTTTCAGAATGCACTATGGTGAGTTAAAGATATGACACATCATTTTTAATTGGTAACTTCTTAAACGAGTATCACAAAACACCAATGAAAAAAATACATGATGGAAACTACCACTGTGACAGAAAGCTTCCGACGGGATCGTCTTGTCTATGATGGCAGGAGTGTTTACGCCAGAGCAACAAAGAATACATCGTATATATTTCAGTAGACAGTGCTGCAATGGGCGATGATAAACTGAGCTCTATCTTGAAACTGGGCATAAAAGACTGAAAATTTCAATGAGGCTGCACAAATATACTCCAGAGCTCATTTTTTCTCTTCCTGTCCAATTCTATACCTTGAAACTATAGCCTTATTACTTAAAGATCATATAAGAAAGGCCACGAGTTCAAGTGTAATCTGTAGCTCTCCCCTCTCCCCCACTTCATGCACGCTCATGAGGAAGGTGAACAGAGTGACGTTCGAGTCAACAAGTGCACATTCTGCTCATTTTGCAACATCAGCTGGAAGGAAATTGTTTTCAAACTCTGGTTTAGTAACCATTCCCTGATCAAAAATACTGTTACCTCTCCCTCACTAAAGCGCAAGCCAAATCCTTATGAACTAACAATTGCACAGTGTTTTACAACTAACCACCACCTGTACAGAATGAGATAAAGCACTTGAGCCCCTGTCACTGCCCCTGGTACACAGAACTGGATGGCTTTATTATCCGCAGTACTTTCCAAAGTTACTTTCATTTCACAAAAAAAGCATTTATAAATTCCAGAAACAGAGGTGCAGTGTGGTTGCAGGACCTTTGCAGTTCCACGTGTGTAACTTAAAGCTTTCACCAAAGATGGCTCCAAGTTACCCCAGCTGTACCTAAGTCCATACTTAACTCAGGCTGGACAGTCAAACGCTTTGAATATGGCACTTGGGAATTCCTCTTTCAGGAACTATTGCCTGAAAATTGTTTATGTCCGAACTGCCTTAGCTTGCTAGGCCTTCTATGTTCATGAAGACTTTTGTCACTCTTGAAACACTCATCACGCTCCGCCTGCCATCAGTACCAAATGTGCCGTCAACACAAAAGTAACCATAGAGCTCATGTCCAGCGGGAGGAGTGCTAGAGCAGCCATGCTCACGCGCTACGAGATCTTGTAAGATTCAAGGTTGGACGTAAGGTTCAAACTCTGAATGCCATACGCTGCCAAAGTAACTGTTATCACCTAACTGCTCTGCCAGGATTCATGAATCACCTGTGCTTACAGGTGACACTAAGTCACAGAGTCAGGTTCTGGCAAAAACTACAATTTTTGTTCTGGTGCTCCTTGCTGATTAGGTTATTAGCATAAATCATATCGGGGCTGCAGCACCCTCAGTGATAGAGTTCGGGATCCTGAAAGGAGGGGGCAAGGCAAAAAACAAGATCCCAGCTGTGGGCTTCAGGAGAGCAGACTTGGGGCTCTTCAGGGATCTGCTCAGAAGAATCCCGTGGGAGACCGTCCTGGAGAGCAGAGTGCTCCAGGAGCGCTGGGTGATCCTCAGGTATCACCTCCCTGCCAAGCTCAAGAGTGGTCTCCCAGCAAGCGGGAAATCAAGCAAAGGCAGCAGGAGGCCCATGTGGATGAACAAGGAGCTCCTGACAAAACTCTAATGTAAACCGAAAGCATACAGAGGTTTTGAAGTCTCCATCCTTAGAGATATTCAAAACTCGACAAGGTCCTGAGCAACCTGCTCTAGTTGACCCTGCTTTGAACAGGTAGGATGTGTATGTGTGTATGTGTTTGTATGAGCGTGGACTGGGCGTTCTCCAGAGGACTCTTCCAGCCTTTTTCTCCCATGTCTTTCTGTGAAACTGTGACTCTCCATCTGGCCCAGGAAGAGGTACTGATGTCTGGTTACATGATACCTGCAGTGCCATTGGGCTTCAGTATTTCCAACGCAGAGTGTTCGTGCAGTGATTTGTTTAGGAGATTGTCTGAAATAGGGAGTGAGAAGTCTCTGAAGTCAGACATGTCGCATTTGAATGCAAATAAACCTGAAAGATAGCTTTGGGGGATACAGGGAAGTAGGGATCTCTTTCCAAACCAAAATGAAGCCTACAGTCTAAGGGCTACATTTTTGAGATGGCAGACAGCAAACCTCAAAGTAACACGGTTTTGTCCACGTCAGCTTCAGAGAAAGGGAAAACATTTCTAGTTGTGGTCATAGATTCGATGCTAGTACCGGAAAAAGGTGAACCGGGGAAGTTCTTGCTTACAGGGCTGTGTTACAAATCAGACAGTGAATGGTGGGCTTACAATGTTGCTCCCTTTATTTCCTACGAGCTCTGAGGAACACCTAGTCTCTAAGGTTTGCTCCGTCAGACCTCCTGGGTAGTGGGAAAGTCAGAGCTGCTTTTAGAGCACCTCAAAGATTGCTAGGAAGGACCACACTAAGCACGAAGGAGTATCTCAAAGTATCTCAGGTCCTTTGAGACTAGCAAATCCTTGGTGGGTTTGGTGGAACAGAACTTGGCCAAATGCCTCAAGTAGAACAGTAAAACTAGAATACAGGACTATAATCTTTTCAGGACGGAACGTTTTAAACCTCATCAAAGCCGTTTTTTCCTCCAAAACTGCAGAAATCATGAAGATTTTGCAGAAGCAATGGAAATCTTTTCTGAAGAATATATGTGATTGACAGGATGAACCTTACGAAAGACTGCCAGCCAGCGTGCAGTCATGCATGCCACCTCAGAAATGAAAATGAAAATAGATATGCTGGAATCAAAGCTAATAATGACTATTAACAGTTCCCAAGCTCTCCCGTGGTTATTACACCTAAGAAGAATGGGGAAGGGTTATTGTTTGTGTGGGTGGTTAAACATTCAGCTCAGGGCCTAGCCCCCGTGCACATGTGGGCTAGTGCCTAGCCCCCTTGCGCTCATAATGGATGGTTTCCTGGTTAACTGTACCGGGACTGGACACCTCAATAGGTTGGACGTAACAAACAGGTATTGGCAGACCTTCAGGGAAAAAGTGCTGGGAAAAATCATACTCCTTGCTTAAAGAATCAGGCGTTTGGGTTTGGCATTGACCAGTAATGGTCTCTGTCAACACAGCTGTTTATGCTAAATTGAAGTGGGTAAATTCCCGTATTCTGATTACATTACTTTTTATAACAGTAAATTAGCTCTGGGCTGGAAGTAAGAAAAACTGATCTATAAGAGTAATTTCCACATCTTTCATGGAATCCCAATGACTAATACTTTTCCTACAAGAAATAGGAGAAAATGCCTTTTATTCAAAGAAGATCCAAGCCCAGAAAGGACAAACAGTGAAGCATAATACCAAAGAGAAGGTAGGGTGGGAATAGCAGAGGGAGATCAGGGCTTTCAGAAGTTCAGGACACACTTGAGAAATTGCTAAAGGTACAAAACCACTTGCAATTCTGACTGTGAGAGTTCAGGCTAGCTCAGATCTCGGTTGATGGTGGTTTGATAAACATCAGACTCGTACATACATACATGCATACATACATACTCATGTCATACTCTACACACATCAGTCATACAGAGGTAGGACCTACCTCAGATTAAGAAGGTCAATCTGGGGAGGAAGTGTTTCGGTCAGATTACAAATGACTACTTTCAACTGTCAAGTCACTTTGTTTTGAAGAGTTAAAGACGACCTTCGTCACTTTCCCCAAAGCACCAGGATGAACTGCAAATGCACTGGATGTGAGGAGCTATGACTCAGAGTATAACAACCAAGATGGCTGGACATAGATTTACGCTGCTAAACAAAGGTATTTTTAATTTCAAGTTCACAAAATCTGAGAAACTTTACGCACAAATAGAGTTGCTTTCCAAAAGTGCTATAATACTGCAGGCAATCTGTGGAGGCTTAACAAATACGAATTCTGTCTTCGTATCACTGGGCTTTTAAAAATCTAGAGAGCTACTTGTTAGTGCTTGGAAAGAAAGAAAAAGGTGCAAATCCACAAACTCTCTCTGTCACACAAGTATTCTGGTTTGATATTACATATCTATGAGTGGGAGAAGGCAAAACAGGTCATGCTGAAAGCATTTGTTTGATCTGCTGCTTTTTATCAGTGTCACAAAATCCACTGGAGCTAAAGGAAGTTCTCTATAACAGGAATTGCCGAGAAGTTAGAATAATGTAAATTATTCCCTGGGGTGTTCAGTTTGATGTAGGAGCAGAATTACAACATGAAGGCAAGAAGAGGGAAAGCCAGTGGCAAGAAAAAGAAGTTTGGTTCCCTTGAAGACCACTACCTTCCAGCACAGTGTTACCAGTCAGAAAAAGTGTACGCTGGAGGTGCTGCCTTCGCTCTTTTTTCCTGAGGAGCAGGACGGGGTGGGAAGAGACAGGACCTGGGGTCTGTTCCCATCTCAGCTGACTTTCCAGACTTCTGCCCAGCATCCGTAACAACTGCAGGAGGATGTGGAATGCCCAGGTGCAACTGCAATACAAATCCTTATTTGTACCTAATAACAGGGGAAACCAATCTCTTCCACAGCAAATATTCAAAATCGTAATACCGCAGAGCAGAACAAACACAAATTGTTAATCTGCAAAAATCGACGCACCGCACTCAGCAGGGCAAATATTTGACCTGTAAATAAACCAGCAGAAATGAATTCCCGGGGAAGAGTTACCTGCTTGGAGCCAGCTCATGTTTCTGCAGTGTCTGACCAGCAGGACTGCAGCAGAAGCAAATTCCTTGGGACGTGTTTGTTCCAGTTTGGCCTCCAGTTTGGCACGTACTCAGGAGTGTTTTCCCTCAGCTCCAGTGTCAGAGGTCTTTGTTTAAGGAGCTGAAAACTCTGTCTTGGTTTCATGTGATGTAAACATACATACAGTCTGCTCAAGGATCAGTCCTACAAGGATCCGGCTTCTCACACAATGGGGACGGGCCCTCCTGGATAAAATGCAGACTGCTGTTCCCTTCCTCGCCAAGTTCTTCTGTCTTCACCCTTTGTTCTCTCAGCTGCAGGCAAGAAGCATACACATAAGCCCTCTCTCTCTCTCCCTCTCCAGTTCAAACTGATTTTTCCTCCATACATCTGAAACTTTGGAAATAAAAAATGCCTTGGTGATTTAAACAGGGGAATTTGAGGCCAATGCACCCTCTTCTGTCTCCTAGTAGCTGTTGTGCTTCGCATCATCTCACTGCCTCCGAGTTCAGGACTTTGTTCTCTTCAGATTTAAGTCCAATGCTGAAGCATGACTTCACTGATTTTCATTTACTCCTGATTTACACCAGTAGGCGGATGTTTAGAATCGCAATACCCATGTAGCACAGGGTTGTTAATTCAGCTTTGCTTTGCTTTGCAATAAACTTGCGAATACAATAGCTTTGGAAAAATTGCCATTCTTTTATCCTCCTCCCTCAAGAAGATTAAGGCTACCTAGAAGACAAACGTCTAGTTTTGCACGGCTGAGGGGACAGACGCTTGCAAAGGGGGGGCCAGGGAGCAAGGGAGGGAGCTGAGCAAGCGCTGCTCCCGAGGATCTTCTCCAGTCCTTTCCTTGTTCTCAGCTACTCTTTCTGCTCAGTCCTGGAAGTCTTGGCCTTGTCACATTAGATAAAATATTTGTTTGAGTAACTCTTTGGTTCATGTGTTGTAATTGGCTTTCAGTTACTTACGATGATTAATGAAAAAAGGTATTTATTTAATAGGAAAGACAACACATGGTGATACCAGCTGAAATACTGGAAAGTCCCTGAGTAATCCTATTGAGATTTTTTTTTTCCTTAAAAATGCAACTACTGGAGTTAAACCAAAGTGGTCGTTTTTTCTTTAAAAAGTTGCTGCATGTTGATAGCATGAACATCCTGATCATGCTTCAGGCCGCATCCTGTCCGTTTTCTCTCTTTTCTTCTTCTTTTTTTTTTTTTTTTAATTTTTCCCAATACTACTTCCCTTTCTGGAGATGACTTCATTTCCTATGCAGTTACTACATACGTGGGGAAACCCCAGGAATATACAAAGGCAGATATTTTCCATCAAACCCGATCAGTAAATGGCTTCTGATTGTATTGTGAATAGGCCAAATGGCACAGAAAGGAAGGACTGCAATTTTGGATTCCTCCAAACTGCTGAGAAGTGTGGATAAAGTTCTGAGTCAGCCATAGCTGCTGACAGTTCTGCTTGAGGCTCAGGGGCTTTGCTGAAGCAACGCTCAAGAGCGCCATTGATGAATTTTAGAAGTCCATCTGCAAGGGTGGAGTATTAAATGCTTTGCACTAGGATCCAGAACAGCTAGCAAGATGAACAAAGGCAAATTAAGCCGGCTAACAGGAAAATCAGAAGAGAGAGAAAGAAGTGGTAGCGATGGTTCTAGACGAGTTCTAGTGCTGTGCATCGCTGGCGTGCTTGCTTGTGCTGCAGGGAGATCCATGTGCCACAAACTTTGGAGACAGAACTCGAAGGTGCTTCCCCTGCCTCTAAACCAGAGATTTCATCAGCAGTGGAGGTGGAAAAAAATATTCATCAGCACAGGTGTTGCAATTGTTCTCTGCAGCAAGAATCACGGGCCGCACGGAAAATACAGGAACAGGGATCATCATCTCCTGCGCTGGGAGGAAGTGGCAGTGTGGTACAGCAGAGCTCCAGCTCTCATCCTTGTTCTCAGAAGACTTTTGCAACCTTATGACTAACTGAGAGTCCTTTGTTAAAGCACTCGCACGCTGACCTTTGTAACACCTGCCCAGGAGGGGATGGATTCAGAAAATAAACTTCATGTCCAGCACTTCTAGAAACAAACGAATGCAATTTCCATTCTCGTTAATGGTGGTAAACGTCAAGCATAAACAGCTTCAGAAAGTGGGGCCGAGACGAGCACATGAATTTCAGTGAGACTTTCCTGAGAAGGGCTCATCAAAATGAGTTAGGCTTTCAGAATTGCATATTAACTAAACAGAAGAGAATGAGTATTTTTGTAGAGGGCTGGCCCAGACACTGCCGAAGCAGATCGGGAAGATCGGTACTAAGCACGTATCTCATGGTTCCATTTCTATTTACAGCCCTTTATTCCATACCTTTCATATAAAAGTCATTCACCGTGACAGCTGGCAAACTTAAAATCTTGCGGGTTTTGTTGCTATCTAATTAAGGAAGAGGCAGAAAAGAAGCCCTCTTATGGTATTTGTAACTGTAAGCAAGTTCTGCGTTTGGCCCTCTCAAGTCAGTCAGGTTGCCTCAGGTAAGGTTCACAGCAGAGGCTGTCTCACCTCCAAAATGCACATGACACTAGAGACCCAGACTGCCAGACAAAGATGCAAAGAAGTTGAGAGATTTTCCCTTTGCAGATCAAAAGTATGCATAGATTTTGCATAGAGGGTCGCAGAAGTATAAGAAAAAAAGAGAAAGAATTTGCCTGAAGGAAATCTAAATCTCAAGCAGGACTACCCCTTCCCGCTGAACCTGGTATTCTTTAAAAAAAAAAACAACGTGAGTTGTCACAGTCACTGAGTCAGCTGCTCAGCTATTTCTAAATGATCTTTTGCACGTTTGGATCTAAAATTCCAGGCACGAGGCAGGATTTCTAAAGATACCGGTGAGCAATTGTTGAGGGAGATGAGGACAGAGCAGTGCCAGGGGTTTCCGAGGGGAAAAAAATTCCCCACTGCTCACGGGAGCATAAGGAAATGTAAAGTTCAGGGTCACTCACAAGTCAGGGAAAGTTGGGGAGAAGCGTACAGAAAACGATCCGAGAAACTCCAATATTTTCACACTCGGGTGCCTCAAGCTCTCCCTTGCGCTTTGCTATGCCATAGCATAACTCATGCAGAAGCCTTGATTAGTGGAATTAGTGAATTTTGTGCCTGTGGTAGCACCTACAGATTGATATGAACTGATCTAGCACGTACCAGTTTGCCGTGTGGTTGGGACAGGGACTCCTGTAGCACACATCAATGTCAAAAGCTGGGCGCAGGATAGGCTGCATTCCTGTGTGCCGTATATTGCTGGTAAGCCCATCATTTCTCAGAAACCTTACCACTTGGTAGGTATTAAGGCACTCCTATGCCAAGAAAACGGAAGCTTCTCAATAGCTGTATTTATGACCCTTATGACAAAACCAGTATTTATTCAGCTGGAAGCTACCAGATACTGTTTACAATACTCATATTTAAGGCTCAGGAATTATTCTCTTCGGTCAGAGACTGTATGCATTAGAAATTCAGCAGCTTCTAATTCACTCGCTTCACGTCTCCAAACTAGGTCCTTGTACATAGATTGAAACAGCAGCTCCTCAATTTCGCCCAAATCACAAGAGTTTACGATAAAACATGTGATCTTTTCATGTATGGTTCATCTTTTCTGACTTCTCCCTGTAACCACAAAAGGACTTTTATCTTTGTTGACCGTGGGTTTTTTGCAGGCCGAGTCTTCCGCTCACTACCTCTTAAATTACAAGTCAAGACATGGGCTCCAGAACCCTGCTCAGTTGTTCCCATTGCTCCTTATCAAGATGCGGTATACTGTAATCATTACGTCATATATGATAACTGTAAGACACTGAAGCCCTTTCTTTATACTTGAATAATATACAATAGCCACAAACATCTTATCTGTCTGGATCCAGAAAGCAGAAATAACGCTTCCTTAAAACAAAACAGGCAGTAGGTCTTATGCAAAGAAGACAGTAACACCTCCATTGCATATACAGTACAGAAGCAATAATTTTATCTTTGCATTAATGAAAATCATTAATGAAATTAAAGATAAAGAACCGTTCGTTGGGTTTATTTAGAAAAGAGGTCTACACTCCTCAGACAGTGCAATGTATACTTCCCTTTTCTCCTCGTATGCAGGCCTGACGGCATTTCCATTGATACTCTAATTTTCATTTCTGTGAACAGTTTGCTGGGCATGGAAATAGTGTGTTGGGGGAAGTAAAAAGTCCAAAGATAGGAATGAACAACCCAGTCTGTGCTGCTATCGGCAACAGGACAACATTATGTAAAAAGAGATCACCTGGAGATGTCATAAAGGTCTATAGAATTATGAAGGAGATGGAAATCAGGGATAAGGATCAATATCTAACTCTTGTTTTCCCATACAAGAATCAGGAGGCATCAAATGAAGACAGGCTCAGAGTGGAAGACTGTTAGGGATAAGTCTCAAACACACGTGATCTTTTCTTACACAATCCTAGCCATCTGCTGACGGCCGTGGTTGAGGAGAGGACACTCGCTAGGCCAGCCTCTGGTTTGACACAGAAAGGCTGTAATTAAGAGCTTATGTGCTCACATTAGCTAATCCAGCTATGTTCACTGCACGCTGACAATTTACTGGAAAAACAGGTGCTGAATCCCACGTCTACACATCTTACTAGGCTACTATTCAGAACACATCCTCTAGGACTATTTATAAACTTCACTGTATAAAACTACAGACACTGATATATAGGGGAATATTAAGTGACTTTCAGTCTGGCATACATAAATCCGTGTCCTCCATGATGAGCCAGAGACCACTAAACCTATATTCATTCATATCTGGCGCTATGCTTTGTTCCTTTGACTGTCTCCATTCCCTGGCAGAAGAACAGTAACGGGATTCCTTAATGTTTAACCCCCCCAAAAGCACAGTTGTATTTTAGTATTATTTTCTATTGTTAATAAAAATGGTTGTACATCTCTGACTTCATCTGATTAATCCTCTTCGTGATCTCATCTTCACTTTTCCTTTCATTCTACCATAATCAGAAGAAATCTCCTCTTTACAGGGTCAAATTTAAATTTGCAAAAGGGCCTCAATTTATTTCAGAAGCAGAATCCTGCGTCAGCTTTTAGAATCTTCCTCTGCCCATATTCAAAGCAGCAAACAGTTAAGAAGTTTTGGCTTCAGAAGAAGCAGTTCATCCTCCAAAAAAATCCACCTGATCAGACAAAGCAATTCATCATATCATAGTAATATATTCTGTATGTTCTCAATAGTGCGACAAAGTCAGTCTGGATTCTGTTGCTTGTGCTCGGCTTTAATGTACCAAAAAGTACTGTAAGTATTTCTGCAGAAGTTATCTCAGCACATAAAGAAAGATTTTTTAAGATGCAATTGCATATAAGGACAAGGGGAGCTAATTAAAATCCAGTGCTAGTATCTATCGTTTCTACAAAGTATTAGCTCCTACTTCTGTCATGTCTTAAAATGAAAAAAAATCAAAGCCCAAAGACACACAGATGAAAAATCACAGATCAAATGTCTTCCACCAGAAGACAAAATTTACAAAGAATAACATAGTAATAACAACAAAAGTAGGAAGTTCAGAAGAAACTAATCACAAGAAAAAGAGTATTACAGAAACCTTATAGATCCCACAAAGCTAAGTACAGGGCAATTTTGCACATACTCTGTTTTTGTATTTCTTTAATTAATACAGTGTTTCCTGCTAATGAAAAGCAATTTTGGGGCCATCTAGGGAAAGGGGCTTGCCCACTTACCTGTGACTCATTTCGCGGAGGCATCTCACCGGTTTGGAGTTTCCCCTGGTGTGACCCAGGCGTGATGCTAGCATGTGGGGGGAGCCCAGGGCACTATATAGACACGGCAGGTCCCAGAGCACAGGCACTGGCCACCCCTGGGGCTTCAGGAGATCACCTCACCACGGAACCGGGCGACACGAGGAAGAAACACTCCTGCATCATGACGGGCAAGGCTGTGGCTGCTGTCCTGACTCTTCTCCTGATCTCAGCCGTTAGAACAAAAGGTAAAGAAATCCTTCCTAAAGTTCTCATAACTAATAGCGAGTGTAAATGCTGATGGGGGAGCTACTATGCTGTCTTACAAATAACTCTTTGAATACCGTAAGCAAAAAGAACATGTTGTGCTTCCTGTGGAAAGAGTGAAAGAGCTCACCCTTTTTTTTTTTAATTCTTGTTTTACAGGTGAGGCCGTGCCACGCTCAGCCGTTGAACTGCGGTGCCAGTGCGTGGGCACCCATTCCAAGTTCATCCATCCCAAGTTCATTCAAAACGTGAACCTCACCCCCAGTGGACCTCACTGCAAGAACGTTGAAGTCATGTAAGTGCTTTTGCAAAATCCTCCCGATTACTTAACAAGAAGGGAACAGATTTTACATTAAGGCTGATGTAAGCGTTCTCCGCAAGATGTGAGAAGCCAGCAGGCGCGGCTACTCAAAATGCAGAACAGCGGCACTCGTTGCTCTCGCAAACAATATGCCACGTGTTATGTGTTGCGTCTTGGTTTTGCCAGTCTCTACTTTTTAAACAACCCCTGCAATATTTCAACCTAAACCCGCAGTCATCAGACAGCAAATAACTTTCTAAAAGTCTGAATTCCACCGGCATAAGAGAAGAGCCATGCTGAGCAAGTGATCAAAACGTGAATTTTAACGGCTAGGTCAAAAATACGATCACACTTTTACTTAAGTCAATGAAAAACCTACCATTAACAGACAAATCATATAGTCTGGTCACAATTCCAGAACTCTTACTGTAACAAAATTCCTATGGACTGGGCAGTACAGTTTCTGAATCAAGGTGGCAAGATTTAGCCCTTCAGATAGGCACCATCACAAATAGAAAGCAAGCTGGGAAAAAAAGAGAAGCAATTTTGAAAAGCGTGAGAGTCCCGCAAATGATTTATTCCATTCAAACAAACAGATGTGAGAAGACAGGAAACCATTTAAAACAAAACAACTTTACGTTAGGCTGCAGCCTCAGCTGATACAGCTTAAAGCAAAGGAGAACATGGAAGTGTACGGCTCGAATGACGGTATGAGAGAAAAGAGAAATTGCCTTGGAATTCACTCAGTCGACCTTTCCCCTTCCCTTTTTCTCTGTTGCAGAGCCACCCTGCGAGATGGCAGAGAGGTGTGCCTGGAGCCCACGGCTCCCTGGGTGAAGCTCATCATCAAGGCCATTCTAGACAAGTGAGTCATTTGTTCTCAATGAGCACGGCTTATCAAAAAACTATTTAAAATGTGCCAGCAAACATGTACTGCGCAAAGTGTTAAAAAATTGTCTCCCCAGGCAGGTGCTAACGTTTGTGTTCACTAAGTGGGACAAACACTGTGATTGCTTTGAGCTTTAATTACAGCGTTAGGTTCAATCCCTTGCTGTGCCACACACCCTGTGTGAGTGTTAGCTCCAGCTCTCGTGAGGCACGAGCGTATTGAAAACCTGCAGCTCAAGCGCTCAGGAAATCCAGGCGTTAACCGACTGGTTTTCTCTTGCTTGCAATGGTAGAAAGCAACGGTCAGTTTTTCAAAACCAACGGGATTTAGATGAGTGGGGGAAAAATCAGGCATCAAACTACGGACGCCCACAGTTACCGAGTCCTTGTGAAAAGCTCACAATGTCCCAGTGTCCCTCAGGTTCAGTACCAGCTTTTAAGGGGCTTGGACAGAGAAGCACAAACCCTTAGTGGTGGGTTCCATCTGATTCCAGCGAGCGATACCCATTCCATGGACAAGTTCTCATTGTCTCTTTTCCATTTTCTTTCTTTCTAGGGCAAATGCCAAACCTGTGACAGTGTCCTAAGATGAAGAAGAAAAATGTTGAAACTCTTCCAGGAAGGCAAAAATGGGAGAGACGCTCATGCAGCTTCCGGGAGCTCACCTCCTCCTGCCTCCTACGCTCACACTTCTAACAGCATCTAGAGACTATGGATTCCCTGGTTTTGTAGTTAGTGGACAACAGTCCTTTAAGTCTTTTAAAGAGGTGCCTTTACATAGGAGAGAAACGACTAATAAAAGAACAAGCAGGCAGAAAAACTGGCTTGTGGAAGGAGATGGAGACGGTTCTGGAGTTGTTTTTGCTGGATCGGTGCAGTGCGCTCTCAGGAGAGCTTTCACTAAATGACACCTTCCCTTTTTGCTAACAGTTTAGGAAAAGACCAGGGACGGTTCTCTCCAGGACCGCTCAGATGGGCAGCATCAGCTGTACCCAGGTCACTGCACCCAGAGCGGGCCACTGGCTGGAGGCGGGGAGCTTGCAAAACTAGGTAGCCAAAATTCCGAGACATCCGTTTTTCTGCCATTGTTTTCAAGATACTATTTCTTGTCAATCAGTGTTGTGGAGCTATAAACATATATTTTAGTGGCATCTTTCAGTTAGAAAAAAACACTTTATTTATTTATATAATTATTTATATTTATTTACTTTTGCATATTTATTTACTTTTGTATAAGATTGCAGTTGTTCTTTGATATTTATTTATTTATTTATGGGAAATATTTATGTTTATGTACCTAATAAATGCTTGTTGAAATGTTTTCACTTCAGTATTGTGTGTTATCAATTTCCGTATTGAAATACAGAACTGAAAAAGAGGATGCATTTTCTTTCATTTTGTATCACGTACTGGGTTCTCAGAAGGGCGAGCGGTGGCTGAGTTGTGAGAGGCGGCTAATTACAACAGCACATTCTTGCTTCTTGTGAGTGCAGACGGTTTCCTATAGGAGGAATCATAAAAATGATCTACTTGCTTCTTTTCTTGCCAGACTCAGTGTTTTCAGAGGTCTGGGTGATAAAAGTCACAGGTAGAAAGCAATGAACAAATACTGGTTAGTCACAGAAATTCCAGGGCCGTAGCAGCGGTGGTGCTCAGACAGCACGTCTGCTGCGGATCTGGCACTGAACAAAGTTTTGCATTATCTTAAGCAGGGAAACCTGATAAACATTAAGGAAGTGACTGAGCATCCTCCCTAATTCCAGTGAGGAGGGAGGGCTACATCAGGAGAAATCCTAAGAAACAGAGCTCCGACGGCCACACGTCTGCCTGTGACACAGCGATTTACAGAGCAATGGCTGGAATATGAGCAGCAAACACTCAAGAAAGTGGGAAAGTTGAGCAAATGTTCTGGTATTTGTTTTTCATCAGTCTTTTCCAATCAGGAGCTGCACAAACAGCTCCTGTTTGCTCATGGTGCAAGATAAAAAGGGAGTTTCTGGTGCTATTTGAGGAAGCTCTTGTGCAAGATGGCAACTATTCCAACCTCGCTTTGCTCCCTCTCCCCACCTCTGCCCCGTCCCCAGTGCTCCATCGCGCAGCCTGCCAGACCTCATCCTCGGAATGTAAAGGAGACAAAGTGTCTCAAGGGGACAGGTTTTGTTCAGATAAGTCTTGCCACACTAAGCCTTCTGGTTTTCCAGGTGTGTTGACAAGCTGGCTTCTTTCAGAAATCAAATTTGGAGATAAGCACGTTAGAAATATCAGCCAGGAATGGGGAGAGGTGGGGAGGAACCACTTTATATGCACGCCCATAACAGTATGTGCGCGTTCTAAAGGACTGGCACTGGGTTTAGTGCTATACAGACATTTACAGTAAGCGTGTAACCTTTGTCACCTGCAAAATCACAGTCAAATCACTGGAAGGTGAATCATGGCCAAGCAAGGGCTCTTCTTGTAAATTCTTTTCTCCAAAACGTCAGCGATGGCTGTGCTCCCAGGACCCCAGGCAGGGCATCTGCACAGCAGCTGAACCGTATCCCTCCTTTCTCCACAGCTTATTGCTCATTGCTGAGACATGACAGGATGGCTAGAAATGATAAAATACTGCATTTCTTTTCTGTGTGCACTCACAAGACACCTTTCTTAGGAACACAACATCAACCCTCACGTTTCCAAAAATATGTTTCAGCGACCGCAGCTCTTTTGACTCTGGTGACTGCCTTTGTCGAACGTGGGCTGGTCTGTGTTGTTTCTGCTTTGCTGATCCTGTCTCTCCAAAGCGGAACTCAGACTCCATGAAATTACTAATTCTCCTGGCAAAATATTTTCACGCTGAGGCACGAGTTACGAACCAGTTAACAATCTTAGATAAGATACCCAAAATGTTGTCCTGCTCCCCAGTGTGCAAGGCCAGAGACTGTGTACGTCCAGGATAAACTGCCATCTCCCCTGCGTACAATACCCAGGCTCTCATTTGGCAGGCTCCTTCTTTTCAAAACCCAATTGCTTTCTTAATTTTAGTGAAGTACTGAAATTCACTTGGACAACATATTCTATCAGATCACAGTTTGGCCCAGCTTCTTTCCTTGAGACCACCTTTTCTTCCCCTCACAAAAATAAGAATATCCAGTATCCCAGTGACTAAACCGTACACACACTAGAAAGGGATTCCTGAGGAATACTTGAGAGATTTCACTTAGAAGATGCTTTAAACACCTATGATTATTCTAGATGCATGAGCTTAGAAAGAAAAACAAGTAACTTCCTAAGTGCTTGTTTTAATCAGGTGTTATTACGGCTCTCACTGTCAGATACCTTCTCTTCTCCTATTCTGAACAAATGAAATTTTCCGAAGAGCTTAAGTGACTTAGGTGACAATGTCACGATCGTTTTAAGTTCATCATTTCCTGTTCAGTGACTAGCGAAGCTTTTCCGTACAGAACTAAGCATCTAAATCCCTTTAGCCAAACTGATAAAGACAAATTCCTGTCAGAGAACAATAGAGACTACTTATGTCTTGCCTTCACTCGCTAAATAACTTCATTGGAGTCATACCAAAATATAGTCCAAAAGATTGGGATGAAACGTCGTTGGGTAAAAGTTTTTGCACGAGGCATTTAAGCTCAACGCAAAGAGCTAAACAGAAATTCTACATTCAGAGTGGGGGGAAGAAAGTCTCTTTATTTCGGGTTGGGGGGATGCCTGGTAATGCTATGTTGATTTCCAAGCGCAAGATCAGCATTGCTGCTTAAAACTAACATCCCATGAAGAAGTGCAAACAGAAAGCGATGGATAATAATCACAATTTAAAGAAATCATTAAAAACATACAGCAGCAGAAGTAATTTAGGGAATTCTGAAGTGCCACTGAACGGCCATCAGTGAGCGCAGAGATGTGGATTTCTTATGCAACACTCTCACGTATTAGGAAAGCAGTGTGTCCAGACCCCCCGCGTTGTGCCGGAGAGCACTCGTTGAGCACTGAGGCTGCTGGGAGTGCAGCCCTCCAGGATAAAACCTGGTGGGAAAGAGAACCAGAGCAGGACGCCTGTCGACAGGAAAACTTCTGCACAGCAATGGATGGCAAATCTCTGGCTGTTGCTTTGCTTCTCTGTCTGGTCTCAGTGGCGGAGTCAGAAGGTGAGAAAATGATTTCTTAAAGCTCGCATAACCAATGAATAAATGTAATATATTTATTTATATATTATATTAGAAATATATATGATAAATATATAATAAATATGCAAATGCAGGCGGGCTCATGCTCTGTTCATGTTGACTTTTTTCAAGCTATGTGCATCTTCAATAAACCGTCATTCAGAAATAAAAAGCTGCATTTGTTTTTGCATCTGTTAGGATGTTGTGGCTGCTTCTGGGGGTAAAATACATTTCTGTCAGGAAATCGGTTTATTCCTATGCCATAATATATGCCTTACCCTAGATTTTAAGACATGTTTCAGTTAAGACAGGACCTTTTTTCTAAACTTGTCTATACATCTTTTCCAAATGACAACTTTCTCCTGTTTGTACTTTAATTCTTGGTAGGCGGGTTGATGTTAGTGCTTCCTCAAAGCAAGAATTATGCAATTTTCAGAAGAAAATAAAGAATCTGGGCAGATGATCATGGCAGAAACTAGTAAACAATATGTGGACATAGTTAATGACGTTAACCTACTTTGTTCAAGTGATGAAATTTAGGCGTAGAATCTGATCAGGCACAAACGCACTACGAAAACATCTAAGTATTTTCAGTTAGAAACATACAAGTTTAACTTTAAATGCATCTGTCTACCAAAAGCTCTGAAAAGGTACCTGCTGCTGTTGTGCAGATGCAGTTAACTTTATCTCAAAGTCTTTGGCAAATCAGAGCATCTGAGTTACAAGAATAAGGCTGACAGAGGGAATACTCTTTGCTTCAAAGGAGCAAACAACGAGATTGTTCAGCTACCGAGACATAACGTATTTTTGTTCTACAGGCAGGGCCCTGGCGAAGACAGAGGAAAAAGGCTTCCAGTGCCTGTGCAGAAGCACTCATTCCAAGTTCATCCCTCCCAAGGCTCTTCAGCAAGTGACATTAAGCCAAAGAGGACCTCGTTGCAAAAATGTGGAAATCCTGTGAGCACTTTTGCAAAATAGCATCTTGCTTTCAATAGGAGGAACTGACCTGGCCTTTCACACCCTGGTTACTTATTTACTTTGGGTGGAATTACAGATCCCTCGCAAAGCCTCATCGACACTAAGTATAAGGTATTGGGCCTTCTATCCAAAGGAATGAGCCAATTTCCTGCCAGTGTTATAAGCCACTTCCAGACAGTATTTTAAAAGTCTCTCTATGCTAATATCTTAATTATGACCAACATCAGAGGACAGAATTAGATCCCCATAATGCATTCAGGGCACGATTAATAATTTAGACAACAAAGAATCAATCAAAGACACAATCTTGATCCCATTGAAATGAATTCAAACGGTTTCCACTAACTTGGTCTGCACGTGGCAAAGTTTGAAACGCCGCGAGTTACTCCCTACGTCAGAATTGCGTATGGAGCACTTCCCTGCGCGAGGAGCGTGGAACTTAAAACTGTAAAATCCATATGAGTGCAAAGAAAAAAGATAAGGTAAGCTTCAGTTAAAATCACATCAGGAACTATCCACGTGAATTGGATCAATGCGCTCATGTAAAGAGAAGGGAGCTTTCAGGTTTTTTATACTTTCATTATGGTTTCATAAGCAAGTAATACCCGTATTGCCATGCCCTCTGTGCGGCATTGCGTGCCATTCAGTTCCACCTCACTAGTAATTGGTAATTTCAGTCAGGTTTGAGTTTAAAAAAAAAAAAAAGTTTCCAAGATAATTAAGTTCCTGAAAGATCTGCTAAACTATGACCAGATAGAGAACAGAAACCAAATAAAAAATTCATCAGGCTCATTAAAAAGATTGCATCATAAACACCTATATTGACACCCTTCATTAGAAAAAAACCCTAAACTTAAATGCCCTAGTATAGAAAAAGTATAGGAAACTCATTTTTCCCTAGTTCTCTCAGAAAGTCTAGCTGGAAAACATCAAACAAGTTTAATAAGCAAAAGTGCATACCACGTCCTCCAGTTACTGAATTGACAAATAGCTAAGCTAAATGTCAAATCATTTGGAGAGTGGGAGGGATCTCCCTGGCCTTAACTTCTCTGTGTGGTTCTCGGCAGAGCTACGCTGAAAGGTGGCAGACAAGTGTGTCTGCAACCCACTGCTCCCTGGGTCCGGCTCACTCTAAAGGCTGTTTTGGCCAGGTAAGTTATTGTCTTTACTACAACAGCTTCAGTTGAAAGCTATTTTGAGAAGGCGTACTTTAATTTCTTGGCATGAAAACCACCCTCTTGTGGCATCAGTAATTCTTTCCAGCAGTTCTCTCTAAATCTATATTTCTAAATGCCCGAGGACTAAAATCGTTTCCTAGCTTTGATGCCACCCATGACCCATAGCCACCCGAAAGGCCACAGGTATGATGCACCTAAACATCTGCCGAGAGACAGCACAGTCGTGTGGCATGTTTGACACTTCCGAAAATCTAGCTCTAAAAGACTCACCTCCTTCTTCTGGGTATAATTCAGATGTACAGCTGGCGTTTCTAAGCTTATTAGCTTTCACTTCTGTAAACGGGGACAATCATGTCCCTGCTTCGCACAATTTGGACACAGGCCTATAGAAAACCTTTCTGTTGGAGCAGTACTTGTGTAAACACAGGATTTTTTGTCTTTGCACACATGTCAACTGGTTGATACAGTAAAAATAGGTCATTAACAACTTGTGAGCAGCTATTGCTCTCCCTGTAGCTTGTACGAATGGTAATTGTTTCACTAATAAATTTCTGAATTCACTTTATACTTCACCTAATTACAGGGCCAGAGACAATACTGAGTCACCAATCAAAGAAAAGTCAAGGAAAAACACACGCTGGAGTTTTTCAAGGATATGAAATGAGAGGAAACACTTGCTGATGAGAATGTCAAGGAACAACACTTCCGCTACATTACTGCTTTTGATTTTTTTTTTTTTCCCCTGAGGTGGCTGTTGATTCTACTTAGTTCCCTTGCTGTGTCTATCTCTAAAACGCTAGCTGTGACGAATCAAGGAGTTCAAGCTTAATGAATGTGTTTTAGTGCTGTACGGACAAGAATAAACAAGAGGAAATTCATTACCCTTAAATGGCCTTACTTAAAATAGAACTAGAAGGGATACTATTAGTAAGCACGTGAATAGACGTGAATAGACGTGAATAGAATAAGGAAAAGTCTGTGTAGCTTTGAAGGAAGTCTTCTCTCACACACTTGGTACATTTCTTTGAAGGTGACAACGAGCCTACAAATATGTCCCACCAGTATAGTCAAACTGTCTTGCTGAAATCCTTTCACAACCCAACACTTTCACTCACCAAACATTAGAAATAAGGAGGCTAAGAAAGAAGCCCTGGAAATGGATACGTAACAGGTGAATACATAGAAAGGAAGGACAGAATGAAAAGGTCAGCTTTTTTTGATAAAGGGACATCCCCCATGGACTCCTACACCAGCTTGTCCTATTTGGTGTGGCATACCCACAAGTGGTCTGGGAAGGTCATTTCTATGAGCTGAAGTATTCTGATGATACGAAATGAGGAGCAGTAAAGACTAGGCTCAACTTTAAAGAACCGCAGGAGGACCTTAGGAGACTCACTCATCAGGGAATAAACTACCAGGTGAAAATCACTGCGGGAAGTAGCCAAAGCGATTGACATAGGACAAAATTACAAAGCTCATACAAAAATGAGGCGTTCTAGGCTGACCACTCCTCATTTACTGGTATTTATGGTGCTGTAGTTTCCACTTATAGGTAGGAAGATGAAGGCAGAGAGACACACATACACATATATATATATATACAAAAAGAAGTTTAGAACTCATATTCCTGAAGAAAAGAACACATTATTTATTTTAATATAATGGGAAATATTTTGCAATTTTTTTTCTCTCAAGTTTTGCTTTGCAAAAGGATTTTGCAGCTCACATTAATCAAGTTACACGTTACTGCTCAAGGGTCCGGGAGACTGCTTGTAAGACTAAACATCAGTTTAATGTGTTAATTCCCATTACATTTATTGATAATTTCCTTCTACAGCCAAAATGGGTGTTAAAGATGTTTTCCATTAACGATTTGCTACACGTTGTTTATGCCTGGCAATGTAAGTCTAGTTTCTGAGGCTAGAAAGCGCTAAAGAGCAGATTCTAGCAGCAATCACCAGGGATACGTGGTCACAGCAACGGAGGACTGCAGGCAAAAATACCCTCCCTGCCCTGTGGAGCTGGGTGTTCCGAGCCCCAGGGTGGGAGGAGGAGACTACCATCTGCCAAGCTGCGTCGGCTGTAGCTTAGGCAGACTGTAAGAAAACAGCAAGCGACATATTAAGGGTCGGAGATAAATGCATGACGTGTATTATGTCTACTGACCGCTTCTAATTTAATCAAAAGTTCCCGGCACGAACTTCAGAAAACTTACCATGTGTTTCCTCCCGCCACTTCCATATCTTATTTCCACAGTCAGAAAATGCTTCCTGCCAAACTCATGAAAGGGAAATGCAACTAAAGCAATAAAGGCAGCTTTCACGCAGCAGGTAAAACCCCAGCTGCTGGTCCCTAGCAATTCTCTAGTTGGACTTAGTATCTCCTCTGTTAATACCAAGTAGATGGATTTTATTTTTAATATGAATATTCGACGATATTTGCTAGTATTTTATGTTAATATTATAAAGAATATGAATGTATAATTTTCTAGTGTTACTAGATACCTTATATTAATATTGTCAATGACTTTTCATATTGAATTGGATCAAATGAAACATTTCATTTAACCCACAACAATTTTTTAACTGAAAGCTACAATACAGAATCGACTGTTTTCAAGCAGAGCTGAAATATCTATCATCAGCAAATATGCAGTCACATAAATACATGCTTATACTATGATATTTATAAATACATAAATTAAAAGGCCAATCAGCTACAAAGCTGTACTGCTATTTGTGATTCCAGAGGGATTCAGGAAAGTCCAGCACTTATCATGATCTGACTAAGGGCATATAACCATCTATATTTAGACACAAGTTTGAAAAAAAAATCACAAAGTGACCTAAGCTTTTCTCCTTTCTTCGCTATCACTTCCTCATATAGCAAGCCAAAACCCAGATGTTTAGCAGACATTCTGCTTTTTAGGCATCTTCCTGGCTGTAAATTCCACCAGTGTTTGCACAGCACTCTGCCCAGTTTCCGAGCGGCGGCAGTGATTATTTCCCAGCCCCTGTATTTGCCCCTTCTGCTCTCCGCGGGTCAAGTGGAACGGCAGGCGAGTGCTAAGCCCTTTGTGGGGAAAAGGAGGCGGTTTCAGAAGAGAGTGGGATTTTTTCCCTGGGGAACAAGAGTGGCTGATGGAGAGGAGATGGGAGACAGGAGCTGCCAGAGCTCACCTTGCACAGGCTGAACCCTCGTTCCAGCGAAGGCTTTGCCTCCTGGGCTTTCAGGGTCTTGTGTGCAGAACTTCTCAAGTGAGAGGTTCAAATTTGCCTAAAACAAGATGGATTCTTAATTTTCTTATAGAGAGTAACTTTATCAGCCCAGAGGCTGGAGTCTTCCTCTGGAATTGGGGTGACTCAAAATAGTAAGGGACTGGAGCTCAGCTCTCCCCCATCCCTCATGATGGTCTTGGTCACCAGAGAACACCTGAATCCCCCTCACCATGTCCCTTGTGTTTGTGTGTCCTTGGCTACATGCAAAGACTCTAAACGATCTCAGTCAAGATCCCAAAAGATTGCCTTTTGACTATTGTGTTCGTTAGACGTGGCAATGAGTCATGAAAAAGAAAACCCACTAGTTTCCATCCTGCAGCACGGAGAACACATCCTATACCCTGCCTTAAAACACAGGCAAGGGAGGGATTTACTTCCCTTTTCAGCAGTTTTTCAGTAATCAGACTATTGCATAACTGTTGGTTTGTTCGGTACAAGCGTGTTTTTAACTGGATTAAGCATGGAAGGTCTCTGCTTGCGGCGGTATCAGTTCGCTCAGTGACGTTACCCTTCAAAAGGAGCACAATTCCATTTGCACAAGTCATCTCTGATGGCTGGCAGGAAAACACACACTGCCAGACTCAGATAATGGATTTGGAGTTGCCATCGGCAGGGGCTGGGACAAGATCCTGGGCAAAGTGATGAAGGGATGAAGGGAGAACTTGGGCAAAGCACGGCACTCCCAGGAACACAGGTTAGGAGTGCCTGGCCTTTGGGCTTGATCTCACATTTCAACCTTTTAATGCCACTGTCATCCCTATTACACCCCTTTCACACAGTCCCGATGAAACTGTGGCACATCAGAGAAAGCGTGGCGGTAGAGGAGATGCTTTAGCTCTCGGAAAACAGTGGATTTTTCTTTCATTGCAAACATCCTGCTCTTTTAGACAGATACTTACTCTTAGCTCCGGGGCAGGGTTAATCACACAGGCGGAGAAAGCTCTTGGCTTCACTTTTGACCTGGGGATTTCTGCAGATCCGCTACTGCCACACGCAGGAAACAGTTGAGCCTAGAAGGAAGGAGGACAAGCAGTCATTGGTTTTACTTGGGGATTTGAGGGGGAATTTTCCTTTTTTGTTTCGAACATTAATGACATTTCAGTGCACGTGAAAATTAGATAATAAAGCTGCAAATAGTAATTAAGAAAAGTGGGATCCCTAATATAATTTCAGTTACCCTCTGTGTGTGCATATACATGCAGAGGCACAGAGAGAAAGAGAGAAAACCCAAAACAAAAGAATCAGCAAAACCTCGTTCTAAGTAAACTGGTTAAAGCTCCAACATCTACAACGTGACGCCAGTGAAACCCCTCTGTTAATTTAACGTAACACATACAACGTAAAAAAACATAAACGATAAAACACAACCTTCAATACCTGGCAAAATCCTCTTGTTTTTCATGCCTTAAGAGAACTAAATGTATTTTTCAGTAAAGCTCTCTTAAGACATACAGCTAAGGAGAAGCACCGTTAGGAATCAGAATCGGTACCTTTGGTTGACTCAACACGCAGTAAGAGAGAGGAGAGACAAACTCGGTGACATCTTTTCTTGGGCCAGCTGACGGTGATGGGAAACAGATGAATTTTCATGACAGAGTTCCTTTTATCAAGTAAGTTAATGATAAATGGCACACAGTAAACCATAATAAATTATGGGCAAATTATTAAATTATTACTATAAATAACTCATAATGCTTTACAGGTTAAGCTAATTGAGTGTTTATGAACTCCTCAGAGTCGGGGAGAAGTACCTCTATAAATCCACAGATCACAGAAACATGAAGCGTTGAGGTTGGAGACGAGAAGCAGCAAAAGTCATCACGGTTAAAAGGACAATGTTTTCATGGCACTGAAACGGAATGGCTTCTCCTAATCACACGCACTCCAGACAGGTTAAAAAAACAAATTTTCATTTAAGCAACAGATCAGCAGTTGAGCCCAAGTCGTCCCTTGAAATTGTCTCCCCTGCACGGTAATAGCTCTACCAGCCACAAAAATAAACACTCAGCATTCACGCAACGAAGTTCTTTAACAAAAACGTCCGTAGCAGAGCCGTAATACTTAATGTTATTTCCCTTTGCTAAGAGCTAGGGTTACGGTCACTGAGAAAGATTACAGCAAATACTTATTAAGAATATCTAGACATACAAAGGGAACAAAAGCAGTTGCGTTCAGCAGGTCATGCTATTTTGTTTGCATTCAAAGCTTCCTCTGTTTATCATTCCTCAACACATGTGACATGAAAAATGCAGGCATGATTTTCAAAGCCCTTCAGAATTTAGTATCTGCTTCCCACGGGAAGCTTTGATTAGCGCAGCCTCAGTTCCTTTACTAACCGATCGTATTAGAGGTGAATTTACTTTGTAAGGTGCCCCTGGAACAGAAAAAAAGAAAAGAACAAAAAAATAAAATCATTAAGGTCAAAATAATGCTGAGGTAAAACTCCTCACCCCAGTGAAAAAAGCTTTTCAGTGATTTCAGCACTGCCCGATTTCCACTCCACTGGCGTAGAATGAGATAAGTAGAAGCTATCACCATAAATGAAGATAAGAAACTAAATATCTCAAGCCTAGATCGGGCATTCCTATGAAGAACAGTTATTACCCTGAAGAATAAAAAGTTATAACATAAACATAACTGAAACCATCATAAAGTTATATTACTAAATAAGGGTATGCATTAGAAAAAGCACAAAACTTACAAAAATCTACAAAAGAAATTGGAATGCGTGGCTATTATATCACTATTTTAATAAATTGATACATTATATCATTCTCAGCGGAATAATTCCTCGTCATCTAGGAAGGCGTTTCACAACAGTCATGTGACTCATTTTTACCCCATCTGGGAAATTCCTGTAACGCAATCTCCGTACTCGCAGAGCACACAGGCTGGGCACAAAACCGTATATAAGCCCCGTGCATCGCCCGGACCAGGCATCCGCAATCCTCTGGGACAAGAGAGGTCACTGCTCCACAGAACCAGAGCTAAACCACCCAGCCAAAAACTCCTCTCTAATCATGAACGGCAAACTCGTGGCTGTCCTGGCTCTCCTCCTGATTTCAGCGGCTGTGTCTCAAGGCAAGTAAATCCCTCCCAAGATCCTCATGGCTGCAGTATTGCCTAGGCATCTGCCCAGACGCTTGTCCTTGCAGAGAGGTAGCTTTATATTTGTTGCAGCAAATTAGTTTCTTTGGAGAGATTTTTCAGCATCTCCCAGGTAGCCCTTGTACTGAAGAGTTACTGACATCTTGTAGGAAAAATTTTAAGGATGCAACTGAAATCTGCTTTGTTTCTGTGTTTCGCTCGAAGCGTGTGCAGCACAGACGGAATCTTCTTCTTGAGTGTTCGAATGTTTCTCTCCCTTCCCACACAAAGAACAGTTTATGATCTTTTATTTGTTAGTTAACGATCATACTGCCTCAAGCAAGTAATATACAGCTGGGAACGGAGAACAAACAATAGAAGCATGGACAAGTCTTCAATTAATGAAAAAATCTAGGGCTCTGTCTTCTGGATAGTTGCCAGTTTGTCAATCCAGATATTAAAATGATACAACTAACTGTACAGTGCGGTCAGTACAAGTAACCACAAAATATGTGATTTTATTTCAAAAAGATGTGCTAATTTAGTTCTAAATGTGCATTGGCTCCTCTGAGACAAACAAGCAACCGATCTTTACACCGTGAGGATTTAGGCAGCTTGGACAAATGCAGTATTTCAATTGCAAATATTGTTAAAACAGAGCAGTCCTGCTTTATGCCTGACCCAGGGATGGTAAGACCACCTCTCAACCACGATCTGCCTTTTCTGCTCACAGGTCGGGCCCTGGCAAGGATGGGAACCGAGCTCCGGTGCCAGTGCATAGCCACTCATTCCAAGTTCATCCCTCCAAGATCCATTCAAGATGTGAAGCTGACCCAGAGCGGCCCCCACTGCAAGAACGTCGAAGTCATGTAAGTAGCTCTGCGAGAGCCTCCCTCTTTGCCACCGTCATCTGCTGCCGCCGCACAGGCTTTTACGCTTGATGACAGTTATCAGACTGATGTGATGTAGTCGGATCTCGGTATCCTTTTGAGAGAGACAGTTTTAAGTAATACACCATGTTTTTCATCGTCTCTATGACCCTACGTATTCCTGAACTGATCATTATTTATCTGTCATGGGACATATTAAATATTTTGGGCAGTAGAACATGAATTTCAAGGACTGGTCAGTTCTTAATACATAAGGTGATAACATAGTTTAAATCCTGGATCCATTAGGCAGGCAAAACTCCCTTTAAAACAGTCTGCGTCAGCCTCGGAGAGAAAAATTAAGCTCCCACAAGCAGGTTTAGGGAAACAATGAAACTAATCTGGTCTTGAATAGCATGGAGGAGGGACTAAAATGTTGAAATCTTTAAATTGCTGAAACACCTTTTCACCACCAGAGGTTTCAATCGTCGCGTAAGAAAGCTCTACTAATGTAAACAAATTCAAACCAAGTACCCATGTAAATTGAGAAAGATTGTGGGGAATGTGCGACTGCTTTGAGAGCAGGCACGCGGACCCAGGCAACTTCCAGGTGGTTTCAGCCTCCTCAGTTGTGGAACACATATAACAAAATGTCTAACCTAGAGCAGTTGGGATGAATTTATACTAACTAATCTAAAAATGCAGTATTACATTCTGTGAGTAAGGCAAACCCCTGCAGTGGTTTCCTAACTTTTCTTCCTTCCCTGTTTTGCAGAGCTACTCTGAAGGACGGCAGAGAGGTGTGCTTGGAGCCCACTGCTACCTGGGTACAGATGATCGTAAAGGCAATTTTGGCCAAGTAAGTCCCGTTCCCTCTCAGTTTGGGCAGCTGAGTGGTAAACTTCCCAAAACAAGCCAATTTTTACGATTGCTTAGTGATACTTTCCATTCCCTCTTAATCGGATTTAAAGAACAAGGAAACTTGCCGCTTAATTATAGAATGAGTCTTAGTCTTTCTGACTCTCCTGCAGGGTCCTTGTTCAAGCCCATACGTCGCTACTAAACCTTTGAGTATCGGCAGCTCCATCTGGAGGGAAAGGAACACAGAAGTGTTTGGCTCCCTTGAAAACCGAGGCTTAAAAAACCTCATCTTCCCCTTACTTTTAGCAGTATATGTTAATAATCCATATTCCAAGTTAATGAGTTTCTTAATGGGAGTAAATGCAGAAATTCATGCTGCAGAAGTTTCTTAGCTGGGCTTCACTGGGATTTCAGTAATTGCTTTCGAAACGTCAACTTTATTCCCTCTGTGCCTCAAGATAGCACACAGAGTTGGAAACAGACCGCTCATCCTTAACTGTTCGTGCAACGCTAAGCAATGATAACTGCTCTTGAACCTCTTTTTAAATTATCCTCTTCCCTCACCTCTTCACAGGGCTCAATTCAATTCTGACTCACCGCTCTAAGAAACAGCAAGACAGAAACAATCTGGGAACTGCTCCCGCTCCTCCGTTGAGAGAAACAGCCAGGAAAAGCATCGCTCAGGCAGTGTACCATCTTCCACCTCCTGCATCACTGCTACTACGTTAATTATGGACTGGTTTATTTATTTATTTATTTGCTTATTTATTTATTTAACTGCATCTATTTAAGAACGTCTTTCAAAGTGGTCAGCGTTGTCTGCGGGACACGCTGTTCACGGACAGTGAAGATGCTGAATAGGAAAAGTGGTTTGCTAAAGGAAGTGAAGAACCCTCGGCAGCCATTTCAGCCAAACACAACTAGTTAAGTGCAATGCACTTACAGCACAGATTATTTACACTAAGCCTTACTGTTTTGCTATTCCACCAGCAAACTGGTAATTCCTCCTGCTCCCCTGGAGTGCACTCGTATGTTGTGTCAACAACAGTTTCTTGAACCACAGTCAGCCTGTGGCTAGACTGTGAACTGTGATTTCTGACTTTAAAAATCTAGCCTGCAGAATCTTTAAGACAGTGGGTTTGGGACTTATTTACTGTGATTTCCATTACATTTATAAATGTATTTATAGAGTTGTTTCTATACAAGAGCTAAAATTATAAAAATTTATTCAATTTCTACCGGATTTTCCATTCCTACTATTAATTTCTTAAGAAATATTCACCATCTCATTGCTTTGTACAAGGAATTGGTTGTATGTCTAATTAGCTACTCAATCAGCTAATGGAAAAAACTGCATCTTACATATATAGAATTTTCTTTGTGAGAGTGTAATTATTCCTAACAATGTATCATTAAAGGTTTTCAAAAAAAAAAAAAAATCTGTTTGTTATCTGTTCCTTATTTTACATTTTCATTTACTTTATTTGGAAACAGTCTGCTTCATTTTTGTCAGCTCAGCCTGATTTCTGGAAGTGAAATGAAAATTTTTAGTACGTGGTACCATAACGCCCCCTGCTATGGTAACCTGACATTACTGAATGCAACAGCAAACTCTTAGGGTAGGGTAAAATGCTCGCTCTCCTCTCTTCAGGCTATTCCGAGCCCTTGGGGACTGGTGGGCTGCAGGGCAAGGCTCCTGATTGAAGTACCTCGCAGACAAGCGAATTTTACCCTCAGATGCCTAAACACTGCCAGTCACCAGAACAGCCCCAGAGCTGTAAAACTTAACTACAGCAAAAGGCCACTAATTGACAATCAAAATGGGAATCTGTGACCTTTACATTGAGTACCCAAATATCAAGCATTTGCCCTTGTGCAACAACTGCTTCCTATTCTGATCCCAGAAATGGAGAGTGCCGAGTACACGACGCTGCCTCTTTTAAAAGTCCTGGCTATTCCTCCCCATCATGCAGAGGCACGGACGCTCGGCCCTTTGGCAGGGAGGCACTCGTACTGTGTATGAACACCGAGGGAGGATGCTGGCAGACAAACTGGGGTGCTTCATATTGTTACCAGCCCATCTCCTGTCCCACGGGGGCTCTCATGGGTGTAATGCGTCTTCCCCTAGGAGTCCCAGTGCAGTTCGTAAGACAATAGTGTAAAATGTCCATGCTTAACAGCCCTCTGAAATCATCAGCTCAAACTGCAACAGTGGCCAAACGAAAGCCAGCGATATTTTTGGCATCTTCAGGAAGATAAATGAGAATAAAAGAGGGCATAGGTTCAAAGGCTATTGCTTTAAACGGGTGTATACCTGTTTATTTGAGGCATGCACACTTTTATTTCACTTTTACTTACATTCTGGATAGTCTTAAAACAGCAGAAGGATTTTTGCCAGGTAACTTTGTGATCATAAAATCAGAGAGCTGTATTTGGCTTGCCTCTTCTTGAAGACCCTGCACAGTAAGACTGATGTCAGTCCTCTCCTCGACCCGTATTATTGTGGCATTAGTTGGGGTCATTCAGCCATTTGAACTCTAAACAACGTGCCCTGTGGCATTCCAGTTATAAGGCCATGCAGAAGCCATAGAAGAAAACTGCACCCTTGGAAACCACGTAGACTGTTTAGTAAGCGTCTTTCTGCGTGTGTGTGTGTGCACGTGCGCACATGTCTGTGTAACATACCAGAAAGCTGACCAGGCGGTAAGGGTCAGGACATTTGCACCACAACTAAAGGAAGGACCCTGAGATTTCACTGGAGCTAACTACATGTTCTTGTTCATCTTCTCCTTTGCCCAGTTTCTTGTAAGCTTCTGCTCCCCTTGGCCACATCATTTAGCATCTACAACCCTTTCAGAAGGCCATTCATTCCGTGTTACAGCCGCCATGTGTTTTCATCTCCCCCCGTTCATTTCTCTACTGCCCTCCTTGGAATTAAATGTAGCGGAGGTGTTTACAGGTCCTTTCTGTCCTCAGCTGTTTTCTTGGTCCCTTACTTCATCTTCCTTCCAAACAACTTTCACTTCCTTCTTTAACCAACAATTTCAGTTTGGGGGCAAGAGGACATTAGCAACAACCAACCAGCCAAGCAACAGCTTCATGTTATTTCCTTATCCTCAAACACCCTCTCTCATGCTTGGTCGCTCTAGTTCTGCTCTTGCATTGGCAGCCTTTTCAATCATGAACTGGAATTCATTCCCTCGAGTTTCAATGTTATTGTTCTTACAATACCAAAAGTATATTTCTCTCCAGTGTATACACGCTGCAAACCATAGAGGAAGTCATTGAAAGAAATACTGGAAAGTCCCTGAAACATACTTTCAACTCTTCCTTAGAAGAATAGAGAATACAAATACTGGTTTGCCGGCCTCCACTCCTCTAGAGGTCTGTGCTGAATATTGGCTCATACAAACTTCCCCGTGTGTATCAGGTGACAGATGCATTATCCATGCTTTAATTGCTTTTGTTTATAGATCGCTTCCCATTCTGGAAATGACTGCATTTCTTATGTTGTTATCACATAACATGGGAAAATCCCAGGAAAATTGCACATAGCACCAGCTTGATATTGCAGACTTGTTCCAAGCATTGCATTTATTCTTGTTTATAACAGGATATTAGGAGCGACTCCACAGGAAATGGATCCTTTGGAAATTATACAGAGCGCCATGGAAACTTCTGGGTCAGCTAATAGGCATTTTGTTTCTGTAGGCAAAAGTGAAACAAGAATTTTGGCACTTATAAAAATAAGCCTGAGATCTCTATTGTTGAAAACCATGGCCAAAATTTATTTTAATATTACCTGAAGTTAATTATTTTTAATAATAAAAATTATTAGTGCCGGTCGGTACACAGATGGCTTCACAATTTCTGTGGATTTCTAGAGAGGAAGATACTATGTGTGGAAGAATCTCGAAGGTAGTCTGAGAATCTAAGCGCAATTTGGAAATTACAAAAGGAATAAGCTGTTTTCCTTTAGTCAGACCTAATGCTTAGCAAGAGTTCAAGTGCAAACTCCGTACTAATACAGCTGCGTATCTGCAGTACCTACAATGCATTTTCTTCAAATCCATCATACTTTTGGCCTGTTCGGCATCTTGAGACAATGACTTCTACCGTTTAATCACACGCTGTAGAAGTACACACATTTGGTTGCTTTCAACATGACATGTTGAAAGCAATACGATTTTCTCATATTTTCTCTTATTTTTCCCCATAATTCCTTTCTAAATGCTTCCTAAAACTCTAGGCGTCTTTTTGACCGCCATAAGACATTGTACACATCAAACCTGTGACACGCACATCTATTTCCTCAGTGGCAATAGTTTACGATTATATACCATCTGCAGCCATCTCCATAGCTATAGATGGGATATTTGCCTCCTGCACTAGGAATCGCTGACGGCCCATCGTATTACCGTAAACCATCCTTTATTTCGGATCTCATACCACCACACCAGGCTGAAAACTGCACTACCTCAGGAGCAGCCTGACAAGTGGATCCAGCGTCCGTACTTTGAGGGTGGGAACCTTTTTCACAGCGTTAGGCGAGATTGCTGAGCAGATCCAACAGCTCAGGCTTGGTTCACTGTCCACAGGCTGCCAAGACACCCAGCCCTCTTAGGTAGATAGAAAGCAGACATCTAAGTACCCTGGATGATCTGTGTCCTGGAATATTTATTTTCAAAGAATGAAACTTCTTTCATGAGCAAGACTTGCTTGATTAATTTAATCCACAGACACCTTGCTTCCTCGCTTTCTTGCTTCCACTAGCCTCCAAGGATGCATTTAAGTACCCGAAACAAGCGTGTTCTGTCACGTTTCCATCCTTAATGCTTCTTAAGACCGGGACTGCATTCCTCTTTATAGCTGCTGCGTCAGTGGCTCTCATCACTGCTGTGGCTAGCCCTGCAAATGCCGCAGAAACAACACAGGAGAACTGACTTCTGAAAAACTTAGGTAATCTGCAAAGAGCTCTAAGCGAGCACGAGGATTTCTTCAGCGCATGGGGCTTTATATCACTGGCTGCTTCATACTGTACAGGCTTGTGACAGCAACATGAAAACTGGCTTGAACCAAGAACAAGGGGGAATGTCCGGGTGTGCATGCACCAGGAGGAATGGCAGAAGGACTGTAAGAATAGCATGGATGGATGGCACCAAGATCCCAGCACGCTTCCATGTGGCTTCTGAGATACTGATTCAGAAGACAAATGACAGTGAGTAAATACAGCATATACAGCGTCATGGATTAAGGCTGAATCATACTGAAACTAATAGATATAATCCCTGTCCTTCATTAGGAATAATTTTTATGAACAAGTAATAACTTCTCCAGATGAGAAAATTAGCAGGAAAAAAAAAGCACATTTCACCATGCAAAACAAAGACCTATGAAAATCACGCACAAGTAAATGGTATCGCTGACTGACGTAGGCCGGACTGGATAATACCCATTCCCAGCAGCTCCACCTAAAATGATGGTTTTCAGAGCGCTCCCCAATTCTTGGAGCTGCACAAATGATCCAGCTGCTTCCCGGCTCCCCGTCAGGCCAACATCTGGATTTTCATTATCCCCTGCCGTATCCTGATCTCCACGGGAAAGGAACCTGATACGCACGGAACGGGATCAGGCACCAGGCTGGAAAAATCTCTTTCCCATATACTGGGAAGACAAGGTTGGACATGGAAATGAAGCAGAATATAACCAAATACACACATTCAGCCAAGAAAAGCACTGAGAACATGTTCCTCAGAAACACTAGGGACACCCTGGGTAATTGCTGTCGGGAAAAAATAGTGTAAATAAATTCTTTGCTACAAGCATTCAGGCAAAAATGACTTTGTGCTTTCTTTGTAAGCAAAACCAATTTCATCCATGTAACATCTGACTCCAAGGCAACTTTCTCCTGTTTCTTATATTTACCTCCCTGGACCCTGAACTTAGGTCTGTCACGTGGCACAAAAACTGGTGATGTTATTTGCAGGTCTCAACAGGTTACCTACAGGTTCTACAGTGAGCTATGAAGGGAAACTGGTCTTTTGAGGGGGGGAATACAAATAAGAACTTTTTCACTTGGCCCTGGAAGCCAGAAGCCTGAGCACATGGACTCACTTTCTGTGAATGGGGGACTATTGGGCACCTCAAAATAAGGCCTAAAATCAGGGACGTTGCGAAAAACCTGCTTTTAGATCTGACCCCTAGAAAGCCCTCAGATCTGGTCCACCTACTTGATAAAAAAAACCCTCAACATTAAAGCAGTTTTATAAGTAACCATGTAAGTTTAGAACTCCAGGAAGAAGGCATTTTGAAACAGAAACAAACTTTTTAAAAACTGATCTTTTGTTTTTCTGAGGTCCTATGGGGTGAAAAGATGAAAGTTAAACACACCTGGCAGCATTGCTAGAGATCAAATATGGAACAAGGAAATACAGATTCCGTGTACTTATTTAAAAGTGGAATATTTGAGATCACTAAAGATCTCATGAACGCACTCAGTTGCATTTTCCATCTGGAAGAGAGAAGATAAGCCCATTTTTTTTTAGTACTCTGCAACAGAGCAGACAGCCTTTGGTCCATGTCGAATATCATCTGCATCTAACTTTTATCTACTGAGACAGGAACATCTAAAACATGTGTTCACCCAATTAGTTAGAAAATGCAGTTAGCTGCATTTGTCACAGTCCTTCTGAAATACTGTGAGCCCCATATGATTTACTGTAACTTGTCTTCAGGTTACTGCTCCAGATGCTGTGCTGCTAAGGGTTTGGCAGCTCCGTTTGTTTGTGCATATCCATTATTTGTTTAAGTAGCACTCACAGTTTTCCAGCTATGAACTAAGCTGTTCATAAACAAGAGCACAGTCGAACTCTTCCTAGCAAGTCAGAGTTCACTGGAAGCTGACGGTATCTTAGTGTTACAAATTCGGGGAATACATCTGTTTGCTTCAGGTTTCACTGGTGCCTCGGGATCTACCCGGTACGCAGTAAGAAATGCTGTGAAGATTCTGCAGCTAAGAAGTTAAAGTTTCTGGGCCGCTGGAATCGACTAAGCAGGGAAGCTGACCACTTCTTGCTCTTACTTCTGCAGAGGCAGGCAGCTTTTTATTTTCCGTATGTTATGGGAATCTTTTTTTAGCATGTTCCCAAGAAACGAAATCTGGAAAACATTTCGTATTTGGAAGTCAATTCTCAAAGCCACCCTACGTCATCCAAGAAAAAGACGGGATCTGACTTTCATGTAAAATCTAGGTGAAATAGAGAAAGAATAAACAAAAGTGACACAAGACACAGGAAAGAGCCCTCACTAGCATTCAGTTACCTTTCTCTGAATAATTATGCAAGAGAGACTGCATAGAACAAATGGTATTTTCAAACTCGGTGCATACCAAAAAATGAACTGTACAACTGATGAGGGGACAACTTGTAGAATAGATGAGAATGTACCACTGTAGCTTAAACAACACACAGCCCTTCACCCAGCAGGTTACCACTCCACCCTGTGCGCTGAACGCTCTGCTGAGGATGGTCTGTGAATCCCTCTGCGCCCCAACAGCTTTGCTATTACTGTGTCTCTGATGCAATGCAGGAAACCTTTCAGAGATCGCCTGCCTAAACGTAGCGTGTTGGCAAACAAATGCTTGATTGGAGGGGTTTTGATTTGGTTTAACTGGTTTTCCCCACTGTCAGGAAAATCATACGTATTAAAGAAAATGCACAGACAAGAGGCAGCCGTAGGTGGTGACAGCAAGACATCGTTCATTCTCCCCCAGAGGCAAACTAGTTGGAGTCCAACAGTCCCATCTCCAGGTTCGGGGCGGGAAGTGCTGATACCTCCAGACTGTACAGGGCTGAAGGTGTAATTATGTAGGTACCTGGGTGATTACTGTCTCTCACATTTTGTAAGCCAAATACAGGACACAAGAGCGCAGAAACACTCAGAAAATGCCATCAGAAAGAAAGGCTGCAAGACATGCCTCAAAGAACTGTTCTGTGGTTTAGAATAAGGTCAGGGCATTAAGACCAAAAAAAAAAAAAAGAAAAGTTGTTTTAGGCCCATACAAACCTCCCGTGACTCACCAAGAGTCTCCCCGGTGTTCTGTTGAAGTTGTGCAACGTGACCATGCAGGCCACTCCACCACGCCCCAGTCAGGACAAGGCTGCGGCAGCCCCGCGGGCTGGACCCAGCTCTGCGGACACCAGCCACGGGAGCAGCTCAGACCTTGGCTTTGCAGGAGCCTGGGCATCGGCGGGAGAAAGGGAGCACATGGAGAAACCAGGGGGTGGAGAGGGGCTGGAAGAAATCAGATGAAAGGAATTAAAATAATAAAAAAATGATACTATGAAATCCAAGAGATGGAGAAGGTTCAAAATAAGCTATGATGTTCTAAAACAGGGGCTGGAAATCTTCCAAAAAACCCTGCAAGATGTGTGCAGTTAGAGGCGAAAACAGGGTTTTTTTAGGAACAGCAAACATTGAACTTCTGCTCTGAGGGGAAGGCTAGCTGTAGGCTTGCCAGTTCAGAACGGAACAGAAAGCAAGGAGGAGATGGGCAAACTGATCTTCCCCTCAAAACTGTGGGGGACAGTAAATTTTCATTAAGTCTAGAAACCTCCAAGTCGCCACAGAAGTCCAGAGGTGTTGTTTGATACGTTTCTCATCCTGTTGCGCAAGACTTAGTTTGGAACTGCTTTTATTGCAAAACTATTACACCGGCCAAGTGAAAAAAGAAAGTGGTCGGCAGTTTCCTCGGTTTACTCAGCACTTTTACTGGCAAAAAGAGCGCCTGACTTGAATTGCCAATGTTTCCAAGCTTCTGTCCCGTCAGATATAGATGCTAATGCCTACAGTTAGGAACAGTCTTGTTCAATCTACAGACTGAACAGTCTAAAGCTCAAGTCTAAGGTTCCCTCCACAAAATAATTTTACTCAGCATAAGCTTCTAGAAGTTATTAACCTTTTTGTGTACTTTTTGCATCGAAAAAAACCCAAACCCTTGCAGTCAGGATAAATCATACCTCCTTGCATCAAATTCCTGGGAAAAGCTCCTGACAAGTCACAAACTGCAATGCTATGATCTCAGTATTATTCAGAAATCCAAGGAAAATCATGATAGTGCCAGTACCTGGCCTAACCAGCACTGCTGTGCTAACTGCTGCACAAAACGGTCTCGCATTGACCCTCCGAAAAGTTATATTGCCCTGCAAAGTAATTATATATTAAAATCTGAATACATCCTATATACTTCCACTTCCTTCTTGCCAAATCAGAGCATACGTTCACAATATTCGCAAGCAGAACGCCAGAGCCCAAATTTAATTTGCACCTCACTGTGCCACGTCGGGGCTGGGAGAGGTTTGTAGATAGCATGCTGTAACGGGTAGTAGAAGGGCAAGCTTAAAATCAAGCACAATCCACTATGTGGACACATAGCCTCGATTCCCTTTCATTAAAAGGATCTGAACTATAGCCTGTACCTCCCCAGAACTTCTGGACCATCAACCTTCACAGTCTTTCCTTAAGTACTGACTCGTATTTAACGCAGCTCTGTTTCTCTTACTGAAAAGTAAGAGTTGCCCGTGCAGGTGTCAGATCTTTGTGTGAAAGCCTTTAGTCACCCAACACAAATAACGAAGAGCAAGTGACTTGTCAAGAAATGTGACGCTCTGAGAGCTTTATGTTTGAATTATCAATAACCGACAAACAAATGCACAGCAATGGGGGCTGCTTCACGGTTGACTAAGCCAGACATTGCCAGCAGCAGACCAGCGATTAAGCCAATAAAAACATGTTTGCTGATTCACTGAATTCCTGTTGTCAAAATTATATCAATTCCTCGCTTTCTGCTAATTCCTTTTCCAGAAAGTTTAGCCAGGTGGAGTCCCTGTGTCCTTGGCCTCCTGCTGCGAGAGGTGGTGTGCACGAGGCTGCACTAACTCCTGCTTCCCTCTCACTCCCCTCCGGGCTTTCTCTGTTTGGTACTTCACCTCTGACAGCAAAGACCATCATTCTACAGAAGAGAAGTAATTTACGTAAGCCCTGCTCACCGTGAACACAATTTCAATAAAAAGAGAGCCAAAGAAAACAGGCATTGTTGTAGCTGGTTCATAATGAACACTGTAGCTTCACACGCTTCTAGTTAAGATTAACACTTAAAAAAAAAAAAAAAAAAGTGTTTTTTGCATACCCAAATCTTTCACTGATGTCAGCAGGAGACTAGATTGAGTAAGAAACATGGGAAAGCTGTAAATCTGTCTGCACTGCTGACAGGCCAAATGCTATAGAATAATTTCCTTGTTGAAAAATTCTCGTAGTATTATTCCTGCTTGGAGGAAAGGATGAAGGAGAGCATGCAAACAACTTCTGATACTAAAATGACTATGAAAAGAAACAGATCAAGAAGCAAACGGGTAATGCTGGATCAATAAAGTCTACAAGAGTAAGTCCTTGGTGAGCAGTACTGAGTACAGTCTGTTTCAAATGCCGTGTACCATGAAGACGAGCCAGGGCCGTCCAGATGGAAAGTGTGGTGATGGAACAGTGCTGCACTGGAAACATGAGGATTCAAACAAACTGAAAAACTTCACTAGAAAACAATGATTTTGTCAAATTCAAATTCAAGTATATATACCTATTCAAATACCTTTTCAAATGCCAATGGCAAACTGTTTATCTAAATCAAACTACTCTGTTCTCACAGTAAAACAGTATTTGGACATAAGTGAAATGATTCGTTTCAGTCAATTTCCCAATCAATTTAATTTTATGGGAATTGTCACTATTTAGAAGAAAACCAAAGATAAAAATTCTGAATTTCAAGCAAATCAGAAGTTGCTCTTTCAGTAGCCTATTTTCTAAAGAATCACTTCAGCTTGCTTACTCTTCTGCCCTCTCTGCACAGTCCTGACACCAGCACTGACTAGCAATTTTAAGAAAGAAAACTTGGTGTGCTCACATTTGTTGCAGGCGGAGTGATTAACTTCACTCGTAAGAGAGCAGGAGTGAAATATTTATTAATATAAAACAGTGACTTAGTAAAGTTAGTAGTGAATGCCACAGCGTTTTATGAGATTTGATGGCAAGGTACCCTTGATTATTTACTGCCTAGAGGCCAGGGTCAGACTAGCTGTCAGGGAGACCCTCCCGTTGAGTCCCGAGGCTCAGAAAGGAGCCCCTGGCTTTCTAAACCCCTTCTCAGAGAGGAGTCTAGGTGCGGCTGGATCCAATCCTAGTCCCAGACTTGGTCAACAGGTTATTGCTAAAGGATTATATATGCGCAATCAATCCTTTATATCACTGAGCTAAGATTTCAAAGTTCAGCACGCTATTAGTCGCTTACCGAGAATCTGTTGCAGGAAGGAATCTCTCAGCCTCGAGTAGAACCTTAAGCGAGCGTCCCCACTCAAGGGGAGATCCTGGCGTGCAGCCCCTGGCCTGCAGCCACGCTGTGCAGGAGAAAAGCGCAAAGGGCTCTTGGGCTGTCCACCATTTACAGAGTAAGATAATTGACCTATAGTCATATTTGCATGGGAACAAACTAACTAGGTCCCCACTCCGGACAGTGCTTTGACTGTGTTGCCAGCCATTCCCCAAAGTCCGGGTGCAACTCATCACAACTCCCACTGATGGTTGTGGCTTGAGCAGGAGCCAGGGCAGGGGGAGGAAGGGGGAGAGCACACCTCCGCAACATTTGTTGGCGTAATTTTTAGCACGCTCTGCTTTCGTATTCCTCTGCGCTGTGTGTATTGAGGCTACTTGAAGTCAACCAAACTGAAAATTTAAAAAAGGAGGGGAAAAAAGGAGAGAAATACAAGATAATGGAGAAAATAACTACTGATAGTAACCTCAGTGGTGATGACATTTACCAAAAGTGTTATGAAGTTTTTCCTCCAAACACCTCCTTCTCTAAACACCTCTCTCTAACAAGCTGAAATGAACACTTGTTCCTCTTGCTGTTCTGTATGCTATTTGGCATAATTCACTGAGAATTAAGCAAATTTATCAGTATTATTTTTTCCTTCCTTTCAACTAAAGAACAGGCATTTTTTGTTGCAGGAAAAATGCAATCGATTTTACTACAGAGTCCAAATATGCTGAAAAATAAACCTGCACGTAGCACTCAAAGTGCTTTAAGCAAGTATTCCCTGAGATGGCAGCTTTATGGTCTTCTAGGCTGTAAGTCAAGCATGACTTCTTCATGTTTCCTTCACTGCAACACAACCAATGAAAGTAACATGGAGGATTAAAGTGTGGGTGTCATAAGAGAGGACTTCAAAGATTTTGTGATGATTCCAACCAGTGTTCCCATTTTCACGTGGTCACCAGTCTCGTGTCACTGCTTTCTCAACTGATGTCGTCACTTCAACCAAAAGACCACAACTATCCAAAGCGCACCCTCAAACATTACTCAGCTCCACTGAAACCTGAAAACTTAAAAGGATTGAAATTGGCTTAACCACGGTTTGGGTTTGGTTTTTTTTTGTTGTTTTGGGGTTGTTTTTTTTTAATTGGGTGAAGAGTTCATTTTCCAATTGGGTGAATAGTTCATTTTTTAAGAGACTCCTATTCGCTTTACTTCCAACTATTTGCAGATGTAACAAATTTTTATGTATTTATTTTGAAACAACTCGTTTCCCAGTTGAGGGAAATCTTTTAGTATCAGGCTCAAAGTATAAGGATGGGAGGATTTTTCACAGCTTCTTTGAGGGGTCCCCTTGGGAAGCAAAACCTTTGTCTTAGTTAACAATGCCCTTAAGTGAAACATGCATTTTACCGCTCGTGAGCTGCTCGGCTTGAACTGAAAATACTCTTTTAAGTTTTCAAACGGAAAAAACACCACTTTTCTTCAAATCGATCTTTTGATCATGCTCCCTGGGGAGCCCCACGTATTTCTACCCACCACTGCAAAATATTACCGCCTAGACAGTATCAGCACGGTGGCAGCAAATTGCTGGCTCTGCATCCTTCCTCCCATGCTTAGATTAGGCCACTGGAACAACTGTCAACTGTTACAGGACATGCGGTATCATGGCCAAATCAGTCAATTTATGGGCGTTTTGAAATTGTTGTATGTCCGGGAGTCACACAAAGTCAGGTCACAGTGCGGCAGTAACTACAATCCCACTAGCTATCTCAGAAAATGCAAGTTGGCACTTGAAACTGAAAAACGGATAAATGATTACCAAACGAGCTCATGTCAAAGCCAACCCTTTATATTTGCTAAGGTAATGCCTGAGTAATACAAACACATTCCTTTGGACCTATTAACTGTGTTGGTTCATGCTCTTATTGCCACCAACGAGCACGGCTAAAGGAGAATCTCTAACTCTGCTGAGGGGAAAAAGACAGACCTAAGGACACCAGAATGTTAGAATTAGGTGAAGATCCAGGAAGACAGGTAAGGAAATACTAACCATTATTTGCTATAGATCATCATTTTAAATGCAAATGTTAACATCTCAAAAGGTATTAAAGAAAAGAGTGCACAACAGTGGGTGATGTGGGCCACGATGCAGTTGATAAAACTGAGTGAGATCCTTCGTGACACAAGTTGAACAATGGGACACTTGTATTTCTTACATACTCAGGTATTATTTACAAGGGAGTATCGACTGGAAACAGTTCCAAACTAGAGAAACACACCAGGAAATTCAAGGAAATAAAACATCTGATCGATATAAAGCATATTTTGCACAAAACTGTAGCATGATATTGAAATTTGTCTACAACCTCCAGCAAATCTTCCCAGAGATTGAAAAGCCACAGTACTGGCTTTCTGAGAGCTGAGATGATTATACATTTGTATCTCATGACAGAGCTGGATCCACAGGAGTCGTCAAAGGTGCTTGGGAATAGCAACCCTGCCATAGCCAGGGAATACTATGAAACATAGTATTGGTATAGAAAAAAAGGTAACATATAATAAACGTTATGAGATACCAGCAGTATGTACCCTCTGACTGTAGAGAGAGTAGGTAGTAGTGACTGGACATTTTTCTAGCTCTCTCTTACAAATCAGAACATAATTCATTTCTAATCAAAGCACTGGAGGAAACACCTGACTTTTTAGGGAACACCCCTGCCCCTTCCCAGCACTGGCACAGGCTGCCCAGAGAGGTGGTGGAGTCTCCGTCTCTGGAGACATTCCAAACCCGCCCGGACACGTTCCTGTGCAACCTGCTCTGGGTGACCCTGCTCTGGCAGGGGGTTGGACTGGGTGATCTTCAGAGGTCCCTTCCAACTCCCACCATTCTGTGATTCTGTGATTCCGAGACTGACCGTGTTAAATGGCATCCAGGCGATGGTAAAGAGTTGACCCAAGACTTGTATCTGGGACATATCCTCCAAACTCATTTTTGTGCAGTTAGGAAAAGTCCTCACTTGTTGAAACGAAAGAGACATTGTCTCCTGTTTAATTACCTTTTAGCTTTCCTGGGCCTGCCGCCAGCGAAGGCCTGCTCTCACTACAGATGCCAAGCCAAATAAATACCTGCCGTGGAAAGGCAGGCAGCCAACGCGTGCAACAAAGCAAGGGAATCACTTCCCACATTTAATGAATTAACAACCGCCTAACATGAAGTAGATCGAATCATGTGGCTAGTAATACTCTGGATGCGTTTCCTTAGGGACTGCCTAAGCTGGGACTATGCTCCGGTAACCCTTAGGCCCACGCTAAGGACACACCGGGATTTCAGAGCATCTCCACACGGCAGCTCCCGCCAAAGAACCTAAGCAAGGTGGGTATCGTGAATGAGAGCTTCAATGAGGCAAATACAAACGCTTTGCCGTGTTCTGTCATAGCTACACTGACACCACCACTTGTGGTAACTAATTTAAGCTCAAGCACCTCTGTACCGCCTGCAGACAATTCACGGCAGGCTTGCCTATAATGAAAGAGATACGGCAGCAGGCAGGGAAGAACTGGCTGACGTGATGCTATCTGTTCCCTGTCTTTTCCTTATTTTCAAAAGGAAACGCACCAAGGACAGTGAGGGGAGCCGGAGGAAAGGGTAGAATCCAGAAGGGTTCATTACAGCTCAGCCTTGTTGCTGCTGTCATCTGGACTGAAGAGAGCCTGCGTGGAAGGTAGCTAGAGGTGATCTGGAAGTCTGCGGGTACAAAGCTTTGCTCAGGCAGATGGTCTGGCCTTCTGAAATAATCCCAGATACCCATTTCCCTTGTGCCGGGCCTCTGCGTGAGTACTGACTCACAAGCTCAAGCTCTGCAATGCCTATTGCATCTCAGCATGTTCGCGACCTCTCTGACTACTGCTCATCTCCGCACATGCCTCTGCTGGAGAGCTGGCTGCCGAGTTTCACACATTGCTTCTCCACGTCCAAAATAGCCTCATGCTTCAGACCCCGGGAGACTTCTGCTGGAATTTCCTCAGCAGTAACCACTGTGGAATGAGTCTGACAGTTCAGATATTGTGAACAATCATCCAAACATAAAACCAAACAGTGTCACGTAAATGGTCCTTACTCATGTGTACTGTCCAAGACCAACACATAATCTGACTGTGTGTGACTGACAATTTCTTACTCAACAGATCTGCTCCGCACACTTATTCAGAGCTGGATCTGCTAATGATAGTTTCAGTGACCTGCACTGTCCACCACCCTAACTGTTAATTGCCTCAGTTTGCTACAGCTGGGCTAGTCCTTCTTCCTGGTAATACGGCATAAGCCTCAATTTTGCTGCTCAGCTTGAGGGCTATGTTTAGGAGAAAACTAGTTATGGACACACAGAGGTCTATGACAGTGGAATAGGGCACCTGATTCCCATAGATTAAAGTGACTCAAGTGTGTGTGTTCCTATCAGAATGGTAATGTGCATATGCAAATAAAATCTGTGTTCATCATTGTTGTCCTGCAAAGAACATGGCACTTCCTTGGGGCAGCCATACCGGGAACTCACAGTGCAATGCTGTGGTGCTATGGCCTGGAGGGAACGCTGGCTCCGCCCCTGTGATCTCAAGGGATCCCAGGGAAGGTTTCTAATTTTTCTGCTCAGAGGTTGCCCCTAAGCACCTGTGGGCATTTTTCCATTCTTAACAGCTGTGTTTCTTATGGTTTTCTTAAGGAAGCTCTCCAGTTTTCAAGGAAAGCATGCCCCTGCCTCTCCCTGGCTCCAGCCTCTTCAGTTGCCACTCTGCTGGCTTCAAAAAAGCCATACAACACTACTTACCAGGGTCTGCTACTACTATTACTACTTACAAGGGCGAGTCAGGCTGCAAAACTAAGAGCCTGGAAGAGTACCTCTGCTACACAGTTTTGTCTTGAAGACAGAAGCCCAAGTTGCGTAATGCATCAGCTTTATGCACAATTTCATATACGCATCAGCGGAGAATTCATTTTCATTAAAAATAATTAATTAGTTTTCAACTAAAAACTCAAAGGCAGCGCTGGTTTGGCGCTCTCTCTCCCTCCATCCAACATTGACTCTACACAAATTTGTACTACCTTGGTTGATATCCCTTGATAGCACTTTATCACATCTTTCTGAAGTTGGCCAAATGATACAAACTTTACTGGAGGGGTGAAACTGAGGAGGGGGGGGCATGACAGCGCAGGACAGAGAGTCGTCTTAATCGTGTAATTTCCTTTTAAGACCAAGCTACAAGCCAACAGCTTCCAAGGATGTCACTACCAAACTGCAATTGGTAAGGGGTACAAATTAGTCATTAGATATTTCCTGATTACATGGGGCAATCGCCATTTGCTTATGACATACCATCTTCCCGCACGGCTGATCTCCCGAGAGACTAAGCCGGCAGCCATATGAACCAGCTGATCCGTAGACCACAAAGCTCAGGAATGAGAGCCTCTGTGTACCACTAGGTTGCCACCTAATTAAGCTCCGCTAGGACTGATTCACATGCTACATCTTACCTGTTCTGAGCCCTCACTCGGCTTTGTTTTCAGACACCAGATCTTCTAATGGGATTACTGTACTGTGACTCTTGCGATTTCAAAAATCACCTTATTTTGCTTTCCATCTTGGTATCCCTGCCAGTATAGTTTTAATCCCAGTTAACTCCTGTTCTGTTCTGTTAATGCCATTATAATAAAATGGTTACTTGGCTTGTATCTCAAAAAAAAGTAAATATAATCTACATCAGTTGCAAGAAGCTGCCTCTGTGCTGACAGTCTTCTTATAAGGAACAATGTCAATTTTCCCCTGAAAATCAAGTCAAGCCAGTTCAAAACAGTGACTATAACATGCTTGGTTTCAAGTCATTCTAATAATGATTCATGAGCAGATCTCTTCTTCACAAACCATGAATGTTTCCCTGAAATCTGATTTTGCATTAGCGCTTGAAGTTTCAGATGCATATTCTGCAGAAAAGAAATATTTATTAAGTAAATAAAAATTAGGAAGTTGCAGGGGGAGGGAGATTTAAGAACACACTTGCAAATCTTAAATTCCTGCACAGCCATAAACATGTCATAAATCAAAGCAACACACGGTACAAAAAAATGGCCCAGATAGGGCCATTTAGGGATTTAGGGATACACAAGGCGTTTAGGGATACACAAGGCGTTTGAGTTGCTGGGGCAAGACGCATGGCAGCCTGACCCAGGAACAATTTGATTTGAACTCCACTCATGTTCACAAGTACCTGTGGAAAAGAGAGAAATAAATGGCTGCAAAAAAAGGATGTGCAAAATCATATTTCCGAAACTAATTACAAAAGAAAGTGCTTTGACCATAACTGAACTAAACCTATGTGTAACTAAAGCTCAGGAAAATTGCATCTCATTTTCTTTAAAAGCTCCCAGAAAACTGGGGTTTTGCCGCTTTATTACAAAAGTTAGCAAAATGCCTTGACAGACATGAAGACAGTGACCCATCTGTGCAGAGGAGTGGAATAGACGGCTTCAACTAGCTGAGTGTAGGTATGGAAATTTTACTGTCTCCTAGTTGCAGGAAAAACAGATTTGCGGTTCTCAAAAGGCAGGTGAAGAAAGGGGTGCTCAGGGAAGCAACCCCCACGGGATGAGAGTCTATAGTTGTACAGGATGAGCCAGCAAAGCGAGCTCCAGAGCCCAAACCCTCCTTCGGCTCAGCACCCTGCACCGAGACCAGCTAAAAACAATCCCAGATGCCCAAAAAAAAGCCTCAGCTCCTTCCAGAGAACGGGGTGAGCCTCCTCGAGGTCCCACTGAGCGATGCTCGGCTCTGTGCAGTGCCACGCTTCCCCCGGAGCCTCTCGGGGCAGGGAGCTGCCCCCTTCTCCCCCTGTCCCGCTCCTTCAGCACCCGACACCGGCGGCGGAAAGTGGCCACCGGCCGCCCCACCGCGATAGAGGAGGTGGGAGCCCAGCCCGATATAGTCCCCCCCCGGCCCCACTCCGCGCCGGGGAAATTCCCCGCCAGCTCCCGGCGGGAGATAAAAGCACGGCGGGACAACGGGGCGGCACAGCCGGCTCCCGCCGCCACCACCAGCCATGAGCCCGCACCTCCGCCTCCGCCTCCGCCTCCTCC
>VYZM01022804.1:182746-275667 GCA_013398915.1 Dromas ardeola | reverse complement strand
CCGCGGGCCGTGTCCGAGGTGATCCCGCCGCGCCGCCTGGCCCGCGTGGAGCTCGTCGCCGAGGGGCCGCACTGCGCCGTGCCCGAGGTCATGTAAGTGCCCGGCCCCGGGCCCCGGCCCCGTCCCGGCGCCGTCCCGCTCCCGGTCTCACCCCCTCCTCGCCCCGCAGCGCCACGACGAAGCAGGGACAGACCGTCTGCCTGAGCCCCTCCGCGCCCTGGGTCAAGCTCATCCTCACCAGGATCCTCAAGAGGTACCACCGCGTTCTGTGTGGGGACGGGACGCGGGACGTGCGGCAGCTGACGCTAATGCAGCCCCTTTGGAGGCCAAGCGTAGCTTTTGGCTGGGTTTGAAACCAGTGAGGGGTGTCCAGGAAGAACAAGCCACCTTCTGCCATTGACTTCTTTGGGGAAATCTGCTTTGTTATGCCACAAACCTGCCCAAGAAGTGGCTTCTTTGTTGGGAAAAGAAACCCCTGCAGGTCAGGTAAAGTATCCACAGCAAATGCCTGATTAAATGCAAATGTAGCCACACTACCGGGTCGGTGTGGTCCACCATCACCGTCACGCACCTTTTCCAGAAAACACAACTCCTATGGGACTTACTATCCGGGGCATGCAATGAGTCTTAAGGAAAGATTTCCTGACTGGCTTTATAATTTGAATTCTGTCTGTTGCAGTTCACGTAACCAGCTCTGAGGGAAGAAACGTCTCCATACGAAGCTACCTGTGTGTGCCAGAAGATACTGGAAATGGATGCTGGAAGAAGATAATAGCCTGACCGTCTAGTTGTGATGAGTTTGTAGACCTGTTGGTTTATGTTCAAACCCTCTAACACTCTCCCCTCCCATTTACTCCTACGTATGTATTATTGGCCGAGCCGAAGTGACTGAATCCGTTTAATAAGACACCACAGGCTTTGCCAGGTGCCTCTCGGCGACCTTGCTGTAGTTCTCACAATTGGAGTAGCCCCACCTTTGTGCAACCTCCTTCTCTCCAAATACTATTTGCCAACAAGTTCTTATAATTAGCATTAACACCGGAAAAGAAGGTGGGTCCATCGTGAAGAGCGTTGTGCCAATGTCTGCAGATAGCCTGCCATACGGAGGTTGGGATGGGTAGTGTTGGTGACAGAGGGTAATCCGTGCGTTAGGAATAACAGGATCGCCGAGCTGGAGTGCTGCCTGGCACAGCGCCTTAATGACCGTTCAGGATGACACGGGAATATAAACTCGTTGAAGCAAGCGCAGTACTGTCCTGCCGTGCTCAATCTGCTGCCTCCGGTGCCTAAGTGAGCCTTGAGCTCACAATGTTTTGCTAAATCTTTTTTCCCCGCTATACCTTACTAGCATTTGCTGTAGAATGCCAAGGACCCTTTTGCACAAGGGACTGTACAATGAAGTTACAGAAAGCTTGCTCCTCAAGTCTCACTCTGTTCAATACTTAGGACAGTTTAAGAATTTCCATGAAATTATGAGTTTTCATGCCCAGATTGTTTTGGTTTCTAACAAGATAATGTTGGGGTTGGTTGGTTGGTTGGTTTGTTTTGAAATGAGTTTACATTTAATTATTTGGTATTTATACACAAGATGTAAAGGAACAGTAAATGTTCTGAAGAGGCTTAGATATGTTATGTCTACTTGTATGACATACTGTCATAATTCATGTAGAATAAGTAATTTTCCTTATTCTGCTTTGGGAAAATTTATTTATGTAAAAAGGTGGATTTATCATGAAATGATAATGTAATTAAATATAACGCAATAAAAGTATTTTATTGTTGAAAAATACACAGTGGGTTTTTTTTTTGCTGAATGGGAAGAAGCAACAGTGTCTGCTGCAGTAAGAAACCACGAAGTTTACAACAGTAAATTTGTTTCCAGAAAAAGAAATTGTTCCAGTCCCAGCTGTAACAAGGAGCCCTGACACCTTTTAAAGTAAAGAATCTCCACCTCTGGATTCTTTTTTAGCGCTCATTTCTAGTGCAAACAACATCCTCAATCACTAGGTACATAGTACTTATTTAGTGACAGGAAAATCAATTGCTGTTTCCTCATGAAATTCGGTAGAACCTTATCTAAATGTATAGGCATGTCCTGGCCTTGTTGACACGACTAATAGAGTGAGAGAGTGTTCTCCCGTGACACCTGCAGAAAGCTGGCTCACCCTCGGAACACACTCCAGCTTTTCTTTGAGAGCAATCATTGGAAAGCAAATTCATATGAACAAGGATTGTCCTTGTTCCTTATTTCTTCCTCTTTACCTAGCAAGTAACTGGATGTTACATTTTCGAGTTGAGGACATAGGGAAAAACCTTACTGAATTTTGAAAACTTCTTGATGTATAAAATAGCTTTTCCCTCTGTAATGCTAGAATTTTAAAGTCCAATATTTAGCCTGTCGTGGCTAGGAGAAAGTGTTACATCACTCAGAAAAGGAGAAAATATTACTCTTTTTTTTTTAGTGATAACATATACCTACTGTTGCTCTTCAAGGGAAAAAGTCTTACTATATTAAAAACCTTTCTAGTGAAAAGAATTTGTTTTGCCCGACTTATCCATCAGATGAATGCAGAAATTTAGAGTAGTAAAGGGCTAAAAAGATGTCCCGCATCTGACAAAAAACAATGAATCCAATTATGCAACTTTGCAAACATTAAAGAGAGAAAAAATTAGGTGAGAGTGTAAGCTGGACAAAGCTACATGCCAAAAAGCAATGGAGAATGGGCGGGGTTAATTACATATATGTATATAATTAAATAAATAAACTATCGATCAAAGGGTGGATTTTAGAATATGACAACGATATATATAGAGAGATATACACATGCACACATCTCCTTAGATCAACTGCATATCATGAAATCACAAAATGACTCAAATGATAGATATTCTATCCACAACTGGCTACTCCACTGGGTATAATGGGAACTACCTGGAAGCTGAAGGTATTTAAATGACTGGTGTTACTGGTTCAGCCTCATGGTGAAATCCAGCTGCAAGGAAAACCAGCAGCTTCCAAATGACTGCAATACTACTTGTATTTATATATTCAGCTCTTTCCCCCCATAGTCCACACTCCTAAGTGAGCAGCCCCGCAGCTGCCACCTGCTGGGAATGCAAAACCATGTGCCTCCACGTTATTAACAGAGGACTGAAGTCAAACTCTGCAAATGAACACATGGACCAAAGCTGGAAGGTTATTTTGCAGGAAATGTCAGCAACTTCTCAGAAAGACATATATACAGATAGACGTAGAACAATTCTTTATCCCGGTCCCTGCAGTAACCAACGATACTTTTCTACCGTGAACTATTCACTTTGCAAAACCCCTAAAATTTTCCATTGTTTTACGAAATAACCTCAGTCGTCAAAATAATCTAGAGAACTGTAGAGCGGCGAGCTTTACTGGTTTTGAAAGCAAATGCTTTTCTAAATACATACTTTAGAAATAACATTCTTACTTGTACTTTTAATAGTCCAAAACATTGTGATTAGGTACTTCTTAACATTTTTATGCATTTTTTCAGTCATTTTCTAAAATTACCAACATTTTAGTCATTTCACGAAATGAGCAATTTCGCAATATGCAAATACACACACAAACCCACAAATATCAGTTCATTTTGTGAGCTACCACTCTCTTGCATAACAACACAAAATGGTTCTGCATCGTCGACTGGATGGAATTCAGTGCCTCAGTTTCAGGAATCCTTTCTGAATACAGTATTTTACGTATATGAAAGTCATCATCAATTCTTTACAAGAGAAGGCAGGGCTGGAGTGGGATGGAAAGCAGCCTGCATGTCTGGTCGTAGGCCAGGGGACAGTGACCAGCGGTGTGGCAAATGCATGCTTTTTTTTGGCTATAGATCTGAATTTTCCCCTCAGGAGAGACGCCTAGAAAGAAGTGGGAAGAAGAGATCTGAAAAAAGAGATGTATTCAATAGGGTTAAATGCAAAAGCATAATAAGAGGCAGCCTCTTTGTGCTTGCAAATCTGAAGGGACTTGCAAGAAGCAATTAAACTGTCCTTGACCGAGAAGAACGGAGTAAAATCAAAGAGGGCTAACGGCATAGAAAGGAGCACGAGGAGATGGTGGCTGTTCCTAGCGTTTCCACAGCTGGATGTTTTGTGTGTGTGGTGTTGCACCAGTAACTCAAATCCTCATTAAAGAAAATTGTGAACCACACATTATTAGTTCCCTTTTAAAGGAATGGAAGCTGGAGTGACAACGTTAAAGCTTTAAGTGCTTTCTAAAACACCGCCTAATACTCAGAGGTGTTGAAAACTCAAACCTTCTTGAAATCCTTATTTTCATTTTTATACGGTATGGATAAATGCAAGAGGCCAGGAGCTGTTTTCTGGACTTCAGCGCATGTGGCATGGCATGTCTCATCTGTATAGCCCATACACAGACAAGCGTGTCCTCAGCCACAGGGAGACTCCCTGGTCTGTTCTGCCCCATGAACTTGCTGGGCACTGTATGGGATAGTGGATAAGTGTATGTAAGAGATTCTTAAAATATCATTAGCATAATGTGATAATGCTCTGACTTCCTCAACCTATCCAAATAACACAATTACCTAGACTTTTGCCAATGCTCTATTATTAAGTTGATTCTGTCTTGTATTTCAGCACTGAGAGAAAATTAAGCAAGTACTGAGCTAGAAATGATGATAACTAATGAAGATTAATACCTCTCTCACTGTTTTAACGAGCATGTTGTTCTCTCTTAGTATTTTACTATGTTCTTGGAATTAAGAAGGAACCACAGCAAGCAGCATGGCTCCAACTTACTGCTCAGTTTCAGGTGTGTTAGCACAAGCTGTTTCACCTCAGAGGTTTCCACTACTTGTTCTGGCTGTGGCAAAAGGCAGGAGCGAGAGCAATTCTATCTGTATGTATATGTGAAGCAAATCCTGGAGTATAACAGTGCCAGCAGTCCCATGTGGGTCTGAAGACATAGCAGAGTTTGTTTTCAGTTCACCAGAAGAAGGCACAGAGAGCAGTCATGGATAGCAAGACTCTAATCTCCCTCCTGATTCTCTCTTTTATGGGCAACTTTCCTGGTAAGTAAATTCAATTTATTTTCCTTTGTATTACAATTCTTCTGCGATATGGTTTAGGTACACAGAATGTTTTCAAGGTGTGTAGGATTTTCATACTCACGCTGTCTTTGAGGTAGCAGGTCAAGAAAAACATCCACGGACTGTCAGGGCGGGGCTACTTCTTGTCTCCTATTATTCTTCTGCTAGTGGAGATTCACTGACATTGGTGAATATTGAAGGATATTGTCCCTTCAATATTCTGAGAACAATGAGATTACAGCCAGGGCCTGAGAAGTGATAGCCTGTAATGACTGTGTTGCATATTCCACCGCTATCGTTTTTCATGCTGCTTTGATGATTAACAGGCCCTGAGATGAAAACTTGGAATATTCAGCTTCGTTTGAGTCAATCTATTTCTAATCAACAGCCATCTGTTAGAGCTCTTACTGAGAAGTAAGAGCGTAAAAAATAAACAAACTCTGCTGGGAAAGTCCAAGAAGTATTTTGTGGGCACAAAGTATGCCAAGTATAAGGGTCTGGAATGCTTCCAAGCTTCAGCACCATGGGGATGCTTGCTCCTACTGCCTCCTGGCTTCACGCTGGGATGACACACGTCTGCAGCGTCTCCTGAGCCAGAAGGGAGCTGGATGCGGCCAACCTCCAGGCTGGACAACTGGCTAACAGGATGGCTCTGTCGTTACACATGCCTGCAGTGAAGCCCTGGCACAGCCTTTGGGACTCTCATTTTCTTCTGTTGCGCCTGCAGATGGGATGTTGCTGCTCTGCTGCGATGCTCGGTGCCGGACTTTCAAGTCCCTTTATTTTTGCTTTCTGTCAGGTAGGTAGGGAGGTGTCGGTCAGCCAAAAGAAGCACCGGCAAATTCAGCTGGGCAGAAAAGAAGGGAAATTGGTGGATGATCATATCAATATATAAGAACTATCACAGGGTGAGGTAAAGGGGTTTGCTGTTTGTTCTTAAGGGATGTCACGACTACCCATAGTAAAAGAGGACTGAGATTTTGGCTCCTGCAGCCCTCCTCATTTCAGTAACAGTGTCTGTGTGCCCCACATCCATTTCTCTGGAGCTTGTCTTTGCTTCTTCTTGATACTGCCTTCAAAGTACTGCATCTCCTCTTTCGAACATGTTCCACACTTCAACTGTCCGGAATTTCAAGCTGAAGAGGCATCTTGCCTTAGCAGGAAAAATGGGCAAATTTAGGAGTTGTGATTGTACTTTTTAACTGTGATACCTGACTTGAAAGCAGGAAGATATGCCAGTGTCTGCAGTGGGTGGAGCTGGGAAAGCCCTGGGCTTCACGGCTCGTGATCTTGGATAACTTCCGTCACCTCTCTGGTACTCTGTGCTCAATCCGTAACGCTGGGATAACGTGGTGGTTTTTTTTTTTTTTTGCTTCACTAGTGCAACATGGGTCTGGAAGGACTGTCAGGCAACAGCAAATTCAGTCCATGGACTTGGGCGCTGTACAATTTGTGGCATAATTTAATCAAATTCCATCCCAAAGCTTGTTGGGCTTCTTGCTCCTGGTACTTACCAAGAGTTGCTTCCTCAGAGGCTCCCACACCTTTTCTAACATCTCGATTAAGCTGAATATTTTCATGGCTTTTTCACATCAGGTACGAAGGTAGAATTTTAGCCCAGACAGGTTTCACCTCCAGGCTGTATTCATGGGCAGCAGCCGCCTGCCTCTTCGGGTAGCTTTTTCTTCCTCTCATAAGACAGGAGCCCCATATTTCCAGTAGCCCTTCATTGCACTTTATGTTGTGGGATGCCAAAATAATTACAGTAGTAACAGGAACTTATAAATTGTTACCTGCACAAAACCTACAACTCTCAAATGCCCTGTTCTTGCTCAGTGAACGTACTACCTTAAACCCATGAATAGCAATCCATTTATACCTTGAGGGATGAACTTTTTATCCGTTCTGCTTTCTCTAATTAATATTTTCATTGTTAGTTTGAGGTTCAGTTGCAGACGTTATAACCTTCCCTTTCCGTTCCTTTCCTCACAGAGATGATGCTGGCAGCGGAGCTGCGGTGTCACTGCATCCAGACTGCCACAGGATTAATGCTGCCAAAGCAACTGGCCAACGTGGAAATCATTCCTGAGGGCCCACACTGCAACACTGTGGAAATCATGTAAGTAAAGTCAGCGGGCAAGAGAAGTTACGGCTTACGAATGCTAAAGAGTTGGCTGCTCTTAAACTTACAATCCTCAGCCTTGTCTGCGTCCTCCTCTGACCTCCTCGGGTGCCAATATTAACCAAAACGAAATGTTCATTCCAATGCAGAGCAACACTGAAGAACAGCCAGCAAATCTGTTTAGATCCCCAGACCAAATGGGTGAAGATTGTAATTAACAGGATTCTACAAAGGTAACTGCCAGGATTACCTTTTAACTGGAATTGTGTGTGCAATCTTCAATATTCTTCTCTGAGACCCATTTGAGTAGCACAGGGCTAGGAATACAGGAGACTAGATTTAGTTGATCTTTGGACAAGGCAGAAGCAAGGCCTACCTGACATCTCAGTCATTTAAAACAAACAAACAAACTGTTTCAAGTTTTCTTTTCAAACAAGTATATTGATCCAGGGTTCCTCAGGGCTGTGTTCAGCTCCGCATCGCCAAGGGCAACATTTGGGCTTTCTGGAGGAACCGCCTTGGAAGCAATAGAGAAGTGTTGTTTAGCACTGCCCTGTGCCAACTGGTCTGCCCAAGAGACAGGATGGTCATTCGGACAAGCTTATCCAGTGTCCGTGGGTGGGTGTATCTCCTCAGAGATAAATTAAACACAATAGCCCTCCAGGCAAACTTATTCTAGAATAGTTTCAAGTGACCTCCCCCTGGTGCAAATTAAACAAACATTCAACTAAAAGGAAACAGAAAATAATTCTTTTATTTTCCACTAAAAGCGAATCTGTTTTCATCTGGTTTTGATGTTTGTAAATTAATCTCTCTGTTTTGTGCATGCTGTAATTCATTGCAATATCTGTATTACAGTTCATCCAAGAAACGACGTCAGTAAAGGAACCAGAGGCCTCTCTGCAAGCAAGAGAAAGCCGCACAGAAAAGCCATTAGCCTTTCAAAGTGTCTCCAGAGTCAGCCTATTCATAATTCCACTCTAGCTTTTTTTTATCCTCACTGCTCTCCGTGCACAAACTGTTCATCTGCAAAAGGAAACTGCTGGGCTCAATAGGCTGTCACAACACTCGCAGACTCTCGTATTTTATGGCAAAATTTTACACGGTGCTTAATTGCAGAGTCATTTAAAGCAATAGCCTAACCAAACCCCAGCCTTGCACTGGTCAGCTGGAAACACCTGCACAGTTTTAGCATTCACTGAGCTGGGAGTTATACCACCGCATCTCTCAGCTTCATTCTGAAGGACTATGAAGTACAGTTTTGAGGGATGTAGTTTTCAAAGTAAAGAAATAGTAAGCAAAGGAGATTCTTACTGAAAGAAAAAAAAATTATAAAGGGAAAAAAGGAATTCCCTGACATCAATAAAAACCTTGCTTAGAAGCAATATGGTCAGTGAAGTGAAGCAAATGCCGTAAGATTTCAGTGTTTAAAAATTGGTTTTTTTGGTCTTATGCGTATTAAATATACCTCTAACCTTCAAACAGTGGAGTCATAGTAATTCTGGTTTTGTCACCAAGCTACCAATGTCACAAAGACTCTTCCATAAAAAAAATTTTTAGAAGCCATGGATTCAACTTTTCATAAATGAAATGTGAAAAAAATGTGTGTGAAGTATCTTTAACGTTTTCAAACATGCGCAGAGTTTTGCCACCTGCAAACCATTGTTAGGGTTTATTCAAAGTGCACCAGGGTCTGAAAAGTAAATAAAAATTTACAATAGGTACAACAAACCAAATTTGCCATTAAGACCTTACACTTACAGAAAACTGAACAAGTATTTTCTGCAAGAAGAGTTTTCTTCCAAATATATTGAAAAAGATGCTGATCTAGTCAATTAATTAGAAACAAAACTGTTGATCTTTCTATCAGTGTTTGGATCAAAAGAATATTTCTTTCAGTTTTAACTGAAATAAGGTAGCTTTTTTGACCAGTTTGTTTGGACAAGAGCACACCCATACCAAGTTGGTACTGGGAGTGCATATGCACATTGCAGGAGGAGTTGATAATGAAAAATGCCTGACAAACGCGGTTTTGCTCTCTATGCTAAACCCAAAATTGCTATCTCAGATTCAGATTTTTGTCTCTGCAGACAGCCAGTGACTGCATTGACACAGGGGATTAATACAACGTAAATACAATGCAGAGCAAACGAACCTCCTTCCAAGCCCCTAGGAAACAAAAATGCCCCCCTTAGCCAAATGTAACCGCCCCTCTCCGGCGCATCAGCTTTAAAAAGATTTAAGGTTCCTGCCCTCACATCTGCCATTGCAAAAATTCCTGCCGGAACATTACTCCTCAAATACTTAAAAAGTTCTTCTAACTTCCAATCTACTTTGCCCAGAAATAAATCTCTGTCTATGTCTTTCCACTGCAATCCCTCTGCATATATAGGTCTTTCCTTCCTTCCCCAATAATGTACCTGTAAAAAGCCCCTATAATCCTTTTCAACAGTGTAAACCCCTTTTATGTCTTTGCAGAATATAAATACTTCAGTCTTCTAATCGCTCTCAGTTCTTCTGTCTGATTCAAGCTAATCTTTCTCAAACACAAATAATAATCTTTCAGGTAAAATATTGAGCTTGTCATGAAATGATGCTACCTAATTTAAAAAAAAAAACAAACCAGATTTCTATGGTTCCTTGCATGGCAGTTTAATTGCGCTGCAGACGGTCATTCAAACATGAGAGTGGATTTCAGCAAAGGCAATACTGATGGCCCTTTAATCATCAGGCGGGTATCTCATTACAAATGAGAAAAGGTACAAGCCAAACCACGCAAATAGTTTTGAAGTATCCAGGTTTCAAAGCACACGGGAGGTGATCCAGCTAACTATGGGAGGAGGAAGGACATCTGTACAGTAGAATGAGATAAAATTCAGAGGAAAACAACAGGGATAGTAAGAGTTATGGGATGAGAAACACGTAAGCAGAATAGGTCTTTTCAGCCTGAAAAAGAGATGGCAGAGGGAATGTGACAAAATTCTGTAATGCTGCAAATGGCATGCGTAAGGAGAACAATCTAAAAGAAAAACAGGACAAAAACTGAAGGTAGCACCTGGCAAGTTCAGCAGAACCTTAAGGAATGTGCTCTTCTTACAACAAATAGTTAAGCTGAGGGTGTCTTTGCTACACCTATTTGTGAATATTAAATGCTTCTAGGGGTTCAGGCAGTGAGTAGCCAAATTAACGAGGGAAAATCCTGTAAGGCCTATTCAATACAAAGATGCCGTCTTTGGCTCAATAAGTTCCTTAACTTCAAATTCCCAGCATCTGGAAAAACGTAGAGGAAAAGTAATAGCTTAAAGTATCTTTGTATGTGTTTCCCTACTCTTTCCCAAGCATTCTTTATTGGTCCCTATGAGTACCAAGATACTAGATGAACCTGTAATGAGACGTGACACCACCGCTGTTACGCTCTTTTGTCCTAAGGTCCTGAAATGTCATGGCATTTCCAGGATGCAAAACAAGGCCTCTGGTGGCTCGCGTTTTGTGAGCAGCTGAAGAAATCTCCCCTATACACCAAATGAAACGAAGGAGGCAATAAAACAGAGCAGGTTGTTTCACAAAGTATGCTGAGTCGATCTTCTGATCCTCACGCTGCTGATTTCATATCCTAGGCTGACCATAGGAATAGCAATGTCAGCATGAAAAAAGGATGTGTAAGGATGATTTAGAAACTTCACAGCGTGATGAGGAAGAGTAACTATAGTCTTAGATTACACCATTACTGCGTACCGGAACCGTGCTAGAACTGGTGCATAAATTCTGCTTGAATTAATCATGCTCGGTAAACTACGGAAAACATACCATTTCAGAAACTTCTTCCACTGATTTGAATTGGATTTCCCTGTTCCTCGAACCACCGCCCAATTTAATATGATTCATCTGATTAACACATGCATTTATTAGTGTTAATTTATCAGTGAATGAGGACTCGGCACTTGATGGCCTGTTGCTTTGTTCTCTGTTCCCGCGAGTCAGTGAAGAGGGCCTTCCCCCTGGCAGTGCTTGTAGCAGTAGCATCACTGTGATTTCCCAAAGTGATCGATTGGCAAGTGCAATAAAAAATTGCTCATCATTATGAATTCCAACATGGTATAGAAGTGCTATATTCAATCTTTCCTGGAAAGCTTTGCCCATCTTGACATGAGTTTCTGTTCAATTTTAATCTCTCACGAAGCATTTTCTTGATCCAGAGTTATAAAAAGCCAATGGTAAATAGGAAACACATTGTCCGCACCATCTCAGTGCATCTTTTCCAGCTGCACATTCTGAGTAATGTAATAATGTTGTCACTGAGCTGAAACCACCAAAAAACATGGCCAAGTTATGAGATAATATTGGTGCCGAGTAAATTGGTGTGGTGAATGAAAAGAATTAGCCACAGCTCCTCGGACACTTGCTAACACAGATGCTAAATGGTGCCAAAATAAAAATATTCATCATGCCACACTGCCAACAAGGCTGTTTAGGAGCCTGAAATATAGCGTCATACTGCCACAATTCTTTACAGGGACATAGCCACAGAGCCTGAATTCTGCGTTTCTCGTCCCAGCGTTTTTCTTCTTGTTTCTAATGCCAAGTTTTCGTAAGACTGGCCACCACACTGAGCATTGCTGCGGGAACACGCCGATGAGTGCATAGCACCAGGCTGAGATCACATTCAGGCCGGACCAGCTGAAAGGTGCTTTGTAAAGCCACATTCAGGATGCTGCACCCTTATTGGTGTTGCACTCCGTGCCGTCTTTGGCTATCTTGAGGTTTTAATAAGGTGAGCTGCTTTATGATTTTTTCTCAGTCAATTACGGGAGAAATTGTTGTATGAAATACAAGAGTAAGTGGTCACTAGAAGAATTCCGCATCCTAAGGCTGTGTGGTCTCTGCAATGGTTGTGAGCTATCTTCAAAGGAATCGGATCATCATTCCGAAATGGATCCAGTCAATGAGAATGAAAGCACCAGTAATTCTGCATTAAAAGCCTTTGCGCAAGTCTTTAGATCAAAACCCCAACAAAGTTAATTGTAGCCTTGTTACTTCCTTCCACAGGCTTCACACAAGGCCTCGAACTATAGGGTGCTCTGCTTCCCAGCTACATGTTACTTCCCAGCTCAGATAATACAGGTTCCACAGAAAGAGCTGATACCAATAGTTTCTTAGAGCACCTGAACAGGAGATGAACGAGAAAAACTGATACCAAGGGGAAAGCAGTTGGACAAGTCCAGACCAAAAGGAAAAGAAAGAAAGATGAGGAAACAAAAAGGAAATCTGGAAAATAACGAAACAGTAAAGATTCCTTGGAGGGTGTGGAATCTTCCTGCTTCTGTCTGCACTGGCCTGACTCATTACAACCTTAGTTTTGGCACTCTAAATTACTACCCATGTCATCATATGTCAGAAGGAAATGTGCCATTCCGATGCCAGATGTAGGAAATTGTGTGGGAAATACTGATTCACCACAAGGAAAATAGTACATCCATAAAAACTCACCTGTGAGGCTTGTGGCACACTGAACAAAAATAGCCTGCTTTCAGTAGTAAATTAAAATGGTGAATATGCGTGTAATTCTTCAGTCATATGCAGTCAAAATCAGAAAAGAAATATAAAATTTTTTTTAGCCATTTTGATATTTTGAATACCAGCACTTGGGGTTTGAAACGGCCACTTCTGTCCAGTGCCTCATTCTAATCCACAAGGCAGCATGTGTCCATTGGCCAGCAAGACAAGGTTTCTTGGTGATGATAATATCTTTATTAGAGTTATCGGTAACGATAATAGCGTCATTAGACCAACTACTTTATGTGGGAGCAATAAGTATATGGACCACAAAGACTTCATCATGACACGTTTGTATTTCCTTATATAGTGAAAATACGTGGGTTATTTAACTGTCCAGTAGAGTTTTGTATTTTTTTGACAGAAAGCTCAGGATGCAGTTCAAGAATAACACTCTCAAATCACCGTGTACTGCAGGCCACATTTCACTGTCACATTAGTACGACGACAGAGTTCCTCGTGGATGTGTATGAGAACAAATACTTCTCTTAACTTTAGAGCCTCTTCAGTGAGGAAATGAGTCTCTGCTCTACAGGAGGTATTGACCTACTATCACCCCCGGCTTAACGATCGGGAAACTGAAGTCATAAATACCCCAGAACTCCCTCCTAAAGCCATACAATGCCGAAGGACTGTCCTCCCAGACGAACACCACGTGCAGGAATCTTTCCTACAGACACAAGAATGTCCTGCAGACACAAATTCTCTTGTCAACAAAACAGAAAATTGTGGTAATACGATTAGAAAATTTTATAGGCAAACATGTGCTCTTTACCAATTCTTGCAGTCTAAATGGAAGACAAAACTCTTCCATTGTGTTTTTTCACATTGCCCAGCAGGGAGAAATGGCAAAAACCAGTTCTTATTGAGAAATACAGTAAAGCACGTAACAAGATGTACATTTCTACCAAACGTCTGTTCTCATTTATTTTTATTCTTACTCTGTTTGACAAACAAGCTTTTCTAGCAGAAGGATTGCATCTGGGTTGCACGATAGCAAAGTCTTGCACTTTTTTTTTGTGCCGGTACTGTAGCTTAGCCCCCTTTTCCATACAAAATAGCAATGGGTCTTTGTGGTTTGAACAAGCTCTTCTACATTATTAGCCTGTTTTCAAACCCTGTGAAGGAACTTTGGGTAGTTAAAGGGTGGGCGCCTGGCGCTAACAAGAAAGACTTCCCTAGAGCTCTTCTTCAGTAGGTGTCCTATGGCAAAGATCGCAAGTTCGGATTCCTAAATCTGATTCCTTAAATTCAGATTCCTTAAATTGGGATTCTTCTCATGATCTGAAAGTACTTGTCCTGTGGATGAACTCATTAGTATTTACTATGAATAGCTTACTGAACTATGGAAAATACCAGTTCTCTCTGCTTCTGTGCAATAGCAATTTTTCATTTCAGGGTTTTTCCAAAGGCACGCCCTATTTACTAGTCATCGTTTCTTAACTATTAGCAACATTTTCCTTCCATGGCACATGAATAATAGTATATTGCAATGGTAGGAAGCCATTACATACCTTAAACTCACTACTGGGCACGAACCGAGTAGCACATTATGATCAAGGTTGACTGTCATCTCTCCTTAAATTCTACTTTTCTGTGGGAGCGCTCTCAGACAAATTCTTTTTGAGATTAAATTGTCCCCGTGCTCATTCTGGAAGATTCTTATGTATGGAAAGTTTTCGCCACATCTTTTCAATGACAGAGGAGTTGTTTTATCCAAAAGTACAAGTACCCCCCCCATACAAACATATCCCCTTGGTAATGGTACGGTTAGATGAAAAATGAGAAAGATTGAAATGAGCAGTATCAGAGTGGACACATCTTAAAATCTACTTAAAAAAAACCCCAACCCAGCAAGGAGATGGATCGGGGAATGAAGACAAGAAATTATTGTGATTTCAGATACACATTTCCTAGAGTAAATGCCATTTTCAGAAGTGATGTAAGCATGCCAATGCCTAAGTCAGCCTGAAAGCCAGCAGAATCTACGTGGCTAAGTGAGCTCACAGGTTATGAATCTAAGATATGAGTAGCATGTAAATGTGCCTGTACGTTACTTTTTTTATGCAAACATATTGACCATTATGAATATTAATTCCACCGAGTTTAGTTAATCTACCCCAACATACAACCTTGCCCCAAATTTACCATTACAGTTCCTATATCTAAGTGTTGTTGGGCCTCAGTTCTGAAAAGCCCAGCACTTTATATTTAAGCCCACGTGGTTGACCTTAATAGTAGAGATAACTATTTCCCTGTAGGGCAGGAGCAGACTTTAAGGAGTTCAGCCAGTCTCAAATTCCCTGCCGTATTTAATGGATTATTCCCACCCACGCAAGCCAGTAACCACAGACAGCAAAATAAAAGATTCACATAACTGCTTACATGCAAATACAGTCGAATAATTTGTCAACATCCCTTGTAACAAAAAAAAAATACAAAATTCTGGTTTCCACCTCACACCAAGACTCAAACTTAGAAAACAGAACGTGCCAACGTGAATTATGTTGCTAACTTTTGCCTCAACAACCATCTTTATCCTTGACATTCATCCTTTATAAGTTTGTAGCAGCTACAAAATATCCTGGCATAATTTTTATGCATCGTCTCACCAATCTTTCTTCATACACGGGCTGTAGTTAAGTCAGTAGCAGTGTAGAGTTCACATATTTCAACATCAGCCGTCTATTAAATGGCATCTAATAATAACATTGTCAGATTACTGGCTGCCACTGATTAGAAAATCATTATTTAAACTAAACCCATGGCTATACATATTCAGAACCACAGGTTTATTACCCTTTCCGCTCCGCCTGCACCTACAACACTGAGGTGAGGACAGAAGTACAGTCCTAAATTACAAAACTGGGTCCTATGAATAACACCGATTTATTCCAGAGAGCTGAGCATCCATCAGTTCTTTCCAAAGTCACAAGAATCGCATGAGTGCCAACATTCAGGCAGTTCACTTAGCTGAAGTGACAAACTCTCTTTCAAATTTAACAGGCCCTCTGCGTTTTGAATGTACTTCAGAGATAAAATCAGGACTGGATGAGCATCAAGGAAAGTTCCTCATGCTGAACGGCCACAACTACTTCACAGTTCATTCAAAATCAGCCTTCCTCAATCCAGACGCAGCACATATGAATGACACTGGCATGAGAGAATATGCAGGCAAAGAGCTGCTTAGGACTACCCTTCTAACAGCATCTGCACTGGACAAAAGCACTTCTGCAGTAAAAAGGAAGATCAGCACATTAATATTTGAACGTTATTGCACGGAAATATAATCGGATTACTTTTTTATAATGTTAACAGGGTCAGTTCCCTATTCTGTCCCATTTGTCTGCTACAAAGGGGATGTTATTCATGCACAAAACACAGCTGTCACGTCAAGTGCACGCACCCTAGCTTAAGCAGACATAATAAAATAGAACCGGCCCCATTACTCAACCCGATCAGTGCCAGTCGCATCGTTACTACATCCACCGAATCCTGATATGTTCATGTATGGTGTTATGTGGTTATGACAAATACAGCAATACAGAAACAATTATGAAATAAAATATACGCTCCTACTCTTTGGGTATCCTGCTATTTGCGTATTTATCATTTAGTTTGCCCTTGAGTGGTTTGCTTTAAAGTATTTGTAGTGTAATACAGATAAATTTTTCCACACGGATGTCCTGTGACAGGGGCTGCACAGGGCATGACAGAGGTGTGAAAGTCCTTTTGGTTTATCACGTGAGGGGCAGAAAGGCCCAAAATCCAGCCCTTTAGGTTAAAGTGACAAATAAGGCTCCCCTGGGAGAGGAGCGGGAGAAGAGACTGTAGAAGGAAGTGCATCCTACTTAGAGCAATGCCACATGAAGATACATACACTGAAAAGCCACTATACCAAGTGCGCCACATTTAATCTCTTGTGTGTTAATGCCTCGGGATTGCACAGACATAGTCAGCTGCCTGACTGCAGCGAACAGGCTGGAAAGCAAAAGAAGGCAGTTAATCACGTAACTTGTAGCTAAGTCACAGTAAAGAATGTTGTAAATATTAGGAACTTACAAGAGTCCCCTATGGATCATGTGCAGACATATGGCAAAAAATCCAAAGACTTGCCTAGGTCAGACAGTCCATGAAACGCAAATCACTGGCAATACAGGAGCAATTCTGGGAAACTACTGCCACAGGCCTGGTCTGTTCTTATCTTTTTTCCTAGAAGTAAGTTTTTGGCTTCAGGGACAGGAAGCTGGGCTAGATGGATCTTCAGTCTCATCTGGAGCAGCTGTTCACAGGAAAGTCACGTGTACTTCACTCTGCAGTCTACCACTATTAGGAGAAGTTGGATTTATCCCTTATCCTCCTCACCTCTCTTGTGGAAAACAGCCACATGGATAGGCGGTGTCTTACTGCATCGCAATGACAAAGCACTCTGAATTTTGATGAACCAGAACAGTGTGAACTGTGGTATATGAAAAAGCGTCTCCTTCACCGGCACTACGGAATTGCTGTAGGTAAGCAACCTCCATCACCGATGTTGGCAGTGACAAAATACACCCATGGATAGATGGCATGAAACATATTCTTTCCTACCCCCCCAACCATTCCCTTCCTGCCATTTACAGGTGATCTGAAATTTCTGCTCCCTCTCCACAACCTCGAGAAAGTCCTTCCTGCAGCGGTCACCTCTCAACAGACTTTAGTGCATCACCACACATAATGGTTCTCCTCCAGGGCATGGTGTCTATCAGAAACCACTGTCAGCACGTTGTCCTGTTGCAACATGTTTGTCTCGGGAATAGCATGGATTCCAGGGAGAGCTACATCCGGCTTCACTTGACCAGAGCAGCAGATACTTGCAAAATCCCACGTCTCCAAGGCAGAATTTTCACTTTCACTGATCGGTTCGCACCAAAGACTGTGACTAAAACATTGACAACACCCAGTTTTTCTCAAGAGCCAAAAGATAATATACCTCCTGGAAGAGACGCCTGTTTTATATGTTGTCTTTGAAAACTGTGCATCAGTCAGTGAAGACGGCTACAGTTCTTCCCTCCTGCTCTATGTCATGTTTTTCTTCAGATGCAAGCTAATCTACTAAAACAGCAATGGAAACATCTTCTTGTGCAACTCTGGAGTTTTGCCTCCCACCCAGTTTTCAGCGTGGAAGTATATTGCCCAACAAGTAACGCTAGTAAAACAAGACACATCAAAAGCCTCTCATTTTTTTAAAGTCCTCATGGAACTTAGGACTTCTTGTCACCAGTTCTTTGAAATTCTCAAAACACTAAGCATGAAGAAAGTTAAGCTTGACAATACCCTACGAGCTTCGGATAAATGGCTACAGATAGTCAAATGTACAGAGTCACATTAAGCCTACTGTTGCAACTTAAAACTCGATTTAACCCTTGCAACTATTTTTCTTGGCATAAAAAATGGAACCGGAAAGAAAGTTTCCATATAAAGTTCCAGCTTTGAGTGATTAGCATGATAGCCTTTGTGCTGTATTGTAATAAACTTGATGAACTGAAAACATTTATAAGATATTGAGAGGAATGGCTAGGAAATTGCTTCGTATCTCCATAGCTGCAGGATGTGGAAGCAGAATGCTTTCATGGAGAAAACAGAAACCGCTTAGTCTACAAATGTACTCAAAGATGATGACTATTACCATCTGCATAACATGTCAGCTGTTTGCAATGACCGCTGTGGGAAGCCAGGTAAAATTCTTGAAAAGTATACTGTATTTAGCATTAAAAATAGAGGAAAACCTGCTTCAGCAAAGACACAGACAAGCGTCCTGCTCCGTGGATACGAGTTCGCTATCCTATTCCAGAAAGAAGGACTGCACTCAGAAACTCACTTGTCAAACTAGCAACAATTATTATAGAGCTTGGGTTGGGGTCTTTTTTGCCAGTACTATTTGAATAAAGTAGCTAAGCACATTTTCAGTGAAGGCGCTGTATTTCAAGGAGTTTCCACAGTCAGGCTAAATAAAAAGCAGGTTCTTGTGCCCTGCGCAGAAATGGCTTTGCACAAAAAAGAAACAGCGTACAGGTTATCTATGTGAAACATCTGGTATCGTAAGTAAAGTTCACATACTGACTTAGGAGATTTATCCTAAGGATCAATTTGTCCTTATCATTCCTGACTCGCGTGTCAGCATAAATCTGACTTTTCGCCTCAGCCCGGAATTTCCTTCATACTTTTTCCTGCTAGCAGCACAGCTTCACTTCTGATACCTACGCTAAGTATGTAATCTCAGTTAAGATGCTGTACTTGGTAACTACATTTGATGCTTCTCTTCGATGGATCCTTGATATCTCCGATATCTATTTTTAGAATGTCTTGCATATATACCTCTATAACTTTTATTTTATCAGTGACCTTTCAATAAAGTGCTGATTTCCTGTCAGTTTATAGAATAACACCGTTTCTGTAATATTCAGACAATAAATATAATACACCCCATTGCAATTATTTTTATTTCAACAAGCTTGCTAGTTCTCTTTTCCTCATTCAGCATTACCTTTAAATTCCATCTATAATTAAATTGAAATTAAATTCACAAAGTGACCAGTTTGCACAGCAAGGAAAATATAATTATGTTAATTAAGTTTTAAGAAACTACAGGGAAAGCAAACAAATTCAGATCCAGAGAAACGCAATGAACATGGACTTGCTGTGTTCAGGTAATGTAGCAGATTTTTCTAACTTTTACTTGCACTTTCATTTTGACCAGGATCTTCTGCCTTCCAACAGCACCGCACTCCTCATCGTTGGGGTATTAAACTAGATTTGTACTACTACACCACCATGCCAAATGGACCCTTTTTCTTTCCACAGTTAAATCGAACTAGATCATTTAGAGACATTTCTTTGTAAGTTTTCTCCCATGCCCTTCTCTCCAAGAGGCAAGACCCAAGATCAACTACACATTTTCAAAGATTCATTTAAGCATTTTTTCTGTAATTCTTCTGCTGATCCTAGACAGCTGCCAGCACACAGGCTCTCCAACAGTGACACACTTAAATCCCTTAGACCCTGGATACCAATTTACCAACCCTCATCAGCACATAAAGGCGTCTTCCAAAAAGAAGAGTGCTGACTGAGAGCAACCTAACGCAAATCTACCTCTGCCTTTCCCCAACCCCAGCCCACCACGGTATTTGCAGCTTTTCCCCCGGGTGACGATTAGCCCTTTACAGCCCTGCTCATGATGTTCAATCAGCTGCTCACCTCAGCCATAAACGCCAGTATTCCACCATTGGCTCAGAACAAAACACCTCTTCAGCCCCCAGAAGCAAAACTCGCGTAGGAACCACCAGTCCTTGCCTGAAAGGAAAAACACAGAACAAAAACTCAGCGATGGAAAGGTAGAGAATTTCAACTGTCTATTGGACAGAAAGTCTGTGCCATAAAAAACTGAAATCAGATATGAAGAGATGGGAACTTTGCACCAGTGGCACATGACTGCTGCTGTCTCTAAATCCCCACAAAGCAGGATGGTGAAATTGTGAAGATATATAAGGGAATACCAACTGTAATACGTAGATGGCAGCTATTTTGGAGTCTACATAATTTTCATGAAGATTTGGGACAATACACGTTTTCAATAAAATGTCATGAGCTTAGAGAGTCTCATATAGATAACATTAGCAATACAACATCCTTTCTGAATTTTTAACGTGAAAACCATATTGACTATCACGGCCTGACTTTCTATCATTTCCAGTTTTTTTTAGTTATGTGAATGAACTAGAGATAAGTTACTTTCTGGGATTGTCTACAAATGAGCGTTTTAACAAAAAATTTAGTCATTGAGTGAGTAGATCTATCAAAAACAAAGACAGCTGAAGAACAGTTTGGCAAGCGATAAGAATGAAGGTAATTAGTATGGGTTTGCTGGGAACTTCAATGTGGATTTACTTTATTTTAAACTCATAAAGACATCTTCTGTTGACTTCAGTAGCAGTGCTAATTGTATCTGCATATCGAAGTAAAAGCAACATAAAATGCTGGTTTTATGTTATGCTGATGTATGTTATCAGAAAAATAATTTTCATTTGCATTTTTTTTTAAATTGAATAAGCTTTAACTTAAGAGCCACGGGAAGATTCCTTTATCAGACATAATTTGTAACGTTTGGTTAAATTACATGCCAAAAGTCTTGGCAATGTTTATAATTCTTAATGATTATTTTAGAATAACCTAAAAGAGAATATAAATGCAATTACGATATGTCAATCAGGCTTAAGAGAAGCTCCCCAAGGCTGAAAATCCATGTTCTCTGCTGTTGTACTCATAGCTAAGAGTTCAAGCACCGACTAGATACCTCATCCCCACTTGTGCAGAATTCTGAGTCGCAGTATTCAAGAAGAGTCACAGCAGAGCAAATATACGTGACTATTATAAATTTAACTGATCTAAATTTGATTGGAAAATGACACAGTTTGGGCAGAATCTGCTTAAACTCAGAAGACATTTTACATTCCATGCAATCCAAACAAGACCACTTGGTTTGTTTGACTAATAATGGAAAACAATTAAAAGAAGTCAAAATATTACATACTTATGCAAATACATTACAGAATTTGGAGCTGGTTACTATTTTGGAATAGCTGTTACTGTTAATAATAGTAATAGTCATTACTGTCTACCAATGATTTTGTAATAACAGAAAATGTTGTTTCATTTAAAATCAAATCAAAATAATTTCCTTGTTTCTCCATGAAAACACTTATTTAGAGGATCCAATAATATTTGTGAAAGGCATTATAAATGTTTATTGCTCTGGTTAATGATTCATATTTTGTTTACTTTTTAAAAATAATACCGGAACCTTTGCTCCAAATTTGATCCCACACCAAATGCTAGAATTTTCCTTTTTCACATAAAAAGGTACTTTTTATTGTTTCCACTGTAAAGTTCTTTAGGCAGGGTGCAGAGAAAAGGAAAACCTTAATTTATTTTAATCGTGCCAGAGAAACCTGAGAAAAAACCCACATTCATTATGTAGGAGCTCTGTAGAAATACAGTGCATTGTTACCGAATGACACAATCTACCTCACTCACATCAGTGCTTCCAATACCATGCTCACTTAAGAAGACATTTCAGAGTCAGACCATGCCAGACAATAAATGCTCGTTATTAATCAAAAATGGATCTATCCATAAACGTCAGCACTCTGCAAGCATTGATTTAATGCCTTGACATCTGTAGAAAGGGATGCCAAAAAAACTAAGATCAAAAACTCTCATTAAAACAGACTTGTCCAGGTATTTATTTCTTCAGTTCGTGCCTTAAAACTGCGTATTTGAGCCAGGATTTTTCTAAACATACAGCGTTGACTGGTAGCCCGAGGACTCCCAATAGTTACATAAAACTATTTTTAAAATAGTTTTTAAAGGTTTGCCTGTGCTTTGATGTCTATATGTCTCTTCAAGACCCTAAATATGAATTTCCATCTTGAATCTAGTTCTCTTTCATTTCCTACAGAACTATTTAATACGTGTTTTCTATTTCAGCTGACAGCTACGGTGAAGAAAACTTGTGCCCCTGTCTGACTCTCTTTCCCTGCCACCATCATCCAACAGCAGGTCCTAAGAGAAAATACGATATTTAAACGCGTGAAGTGACTGGAAGATATTATTTTACGTTTCAGAATATCGACTACGCAGCAACAGATGTAGTTAAGGTCATCGCTAACGATCGTCGTGCCATTCAAACCGAACTTTGGCTTCCCAATTAGTACAAGACGCAGCAGGAGGAAATCAGTGTGAGGCCAGCCTTACGTGTGGCATGAGTGCCTCCTGGTGGCTACTTTTCCATATGGCATGGCAAACCCGGGAAGGCAAACGCTTGCCTTTGTTATTTCTTATCCTAACGCAGTCACAGACTTTCTACATAAACACAAGGTGAAGGCACAATCCGGATTATTGATGCTCATTTTAAGACAGCCACGGCACGTAGTAATACATATGCACACACAGACACAATCCAGAGCGTTCTGATGAAGGAAAACCCTTCAGGCTTCAAGCGATGTTCAGTGCTGCCTTCTTTCCCCCCTTGTGAACCAGCACTTCTGAGCGGAAATTGAGGGATGTTGGACCAAAGTGCAAAATATGCACTTGTTAAGTAAATTGGTAACACATCTTTTTCCTTTAGTATCTCTCCCTGCTCCAGCAATAGCCGTGACTCTCACTTTTGTTCACATTCCAAAAATGCCCGGTATTCTGCTGTCAGGGCCCAGGTTTTATACGCAGTTTATTACTGTAGAAAGCTGAAAGTGACAGATCGTGGGATCTTGAGCAGGGTTTCTTAAAATACAGTAATGTGTTCGTCCCGAATACTATGTTCATCCCCAATACTAGTGTCCAAAAAGAGAGGCTGCGGGTGGTGGTGGCAGGACTGCCAGAAAGTAAAAAAAGGCCAGCAAATAAATTTTCTTAAAATACAAAGCTTCCCAAGGGTAACATTTTTTTTTCTTAAACTAATTTTTTCTCAAAGTACTTTTTCCCCCTAAATTAAGATTCATTATTTCCTTAAACTAAGTCTGTGAAATACTGGGTGGTTCGCCACTCTTCTCAACCTCTTTGTCTCATACAAAGATGTACGCCCTCCAGCAGCTGGGAAGGCAAAACAGAGAAGAAAAAGTGGAGAAGTGGACAGAAAGACATAATATTCTCCCAGGATATAAAAAAAATTGCTCATAAAATTTTTTGCAAAGCAACATTTCCTGATAGAGGTTTTCACAAGATGAGAGAACGCTTCTTACTGAACAACTATGTTTGACTTCATCTTCACACACAAATAATTATTAAGAGAGAATTTTAAGTTGATGGCGTTGTTAGTGCCCAAGACAGTATTTTATAACTATAGTCCTTTATCATATGCACATACAAATATTCCAAGTGTAACAGACTCTGAAACAACCTGTTAAGAATACCCACCTTCTACACAGATGTCAGTGACTGACTCTGCTTTAATTGTTATGCAAACCAAATTGCGTATTTTCAGCTTTATCCTTTGTACCAATTTCATCACTGCATTTTTGCGAATCATATGCATACTGTTATTTATTATTGTAATGTATTCAGCAGATTTTGAGCGATAGTAGCGTGGTCACTTTTTGTAAGCTGTGCTCTGCAAACTGTTAATTATAAATATTGTTATTATAGCAGTGGTGAGCTTTCAGGTGTTTTTTTTTTTTTCAGGAATGATATCAGAAAGGCAGTACATTATTTTGGTGTGAATGACTGATACCGGTAGCACATTTTTATATGTGCATTACTACACGTAGCTTCAAGGTCAAGCCTGAGATTGCCAGTATGGTGCAATTTGGTGTGAATGTTAATTTAAAATGTGGTGGTTTTGTGTGGTTTTTTTAAAGTTGTGATATTTAAGTTCTAAACTCGGATGGGATCTAAAACCCAAGCAGTTAACTCAGGTCAAGAAAAAAGGTTTCATCCTCATATTACTGAAAACCTATTTATTTGTTTGTAGGGGTCAGTACGAATAGCAGGAATCCAACTGGTACAAAAGGGGAATTTCCATAAAAGATAACAGGCAACTTTTTGTGTGTGTGCGTTTAGCATCAGTAACCGAAAGAGTATGCTTGCCTACATTTGTCAAACATTTTGTAACTGACGTACTTTTGAGGTAAAGGAATTCTTCAGTCACAATTTGTATGGCAAATTTTATCAAAAGCATTTACAATACAACTGCTTTTTTCTAGTGTAAAAGTTTGGTAGAAAAATATCTGGCGGATGTTCTGTTTGTGGAAAATTTTAACAACAGCAATTCAAGGTTTTATAGTCAAGTACACAAACCTTAAATACAAAAAAATGAGCGGACATCCTTTTTTGTCCTAGACAAAAAGAAACTTTTGACAGAATTCTCTTGTCTGTAATAATAACTTCTAGGACCACTGATATTTTTTTCCTTTCCCCATCCTGTTTTCTGTTACCCTCGTCAGCTTTTCTTTCTTTTAATATCTTACCCATTCTTTGTGATATACATATACCTCCTTGAGGTAACCAACTCCTTTTTTTAGGATTACTTGCAATCCCTTTTCCCACCACCACATAAGGTATCAGTCTATCTGTATATGAACATCTCTGTTCTTATGGAACCATCGATATGACAGTCCTAAAAAAAACATCATTCAAAAAATGTCCAGATTTCATATAAATGAGCTTAAATATGCCATTTACATTCATAAGCTTCATTTCTTTAGAAGATGTATGGATAGATTAGCATTTGAAGATCTTTGTTCTATCTTAAAAGATCTACTATCTGTTCAGGACTGTAAATTTTCACAAGACTTGCTATAATCCTCACATCTTCATTTTTCTGCAAACAGGATAGTAACAAGAAATAAACATAGGAGTAAGGGACAGCGTATATAATGGTGTCAATGAATCTTTTCCTTTTTAAAAAAAGCTTTATAATTCATGCAGTATGTACATGCTAGATGGTGTGTAAAGTTTGGTGTCGCTCCTGTATTATAAAATAAGATATGGCAACCTAAAGGGGAAGATTTACATAATATCTACAATACTGGAAAGGAAGACGATGCTAGGAGGACAAATCATTAAAAACCAATATGCGCATTGTCTGTGGAAGCGCCTGAGCCATGCTCCTGACACAAACACCTAACCGATCAAATAAGCTGCCAGTACCATAGCACAAACCACAGCCTCAGTAACCCATCACATCTTTTCGAAGCTTTTGCCAGCTTCATAAAGCAATTTTTGAACTGCCAGGAGGTGCAGTATTGCACGTAAAGTTGACGCTAGTATTTTGGCACGCTTTGTCTATGCTACTTCAGATCTCCATTTGTTTTCTTCATCCCCTCTGCAGAGGATTTTGTGCACACATTTTAGTGAAATATCTGCCAGAAAACATGATAGGAAGCACTAATAGGTGAGTAGCAAGACAGCCCAAGAGACTGGGAAAAAAAACAGGGTACAGCCGAGAATTACCAAGGGCCTCGCTGGGGTCTGTGTGGCTCTGACTCGGTGTCGGCCTCACCCACACCGCGTTTTGGCGGGAAGAGACGTTCATAGGAGCCAAAGGACACAAACGAACACCGCTTTTTTTCACCATCATCTGCAAGGGTTCCTGCCCCAAGACCCCGAAGCCCTGAGGGGAGGCACGGCCTGGGGAGGTGTGTGGAGGGGGGGGTTGTGCCGCTCGCCCTCTCACCGCACAGACCCGCAGGGGTTGCCAGCCCCGAGCCCGGTTTGTTAGCCCCGGGCCCGGTTCGCCAGCCCCCCGTGATGTCCAGCCCACAGGTGAGCCTTCACTGGCGGCGCTGCCGCTGCGCACCCGGGCCGTGTATTCCCTTCGCCCCTCAGGCCCGCTCTCCCTGTCACGGCGCCAGGTCGCTCCGCCTTCCCCTCAGCAGCACGCCAGGCCCCGGGCCCGCTACTTGCCCTGGCTCCTCCCCTCGCCGCTCGGTTGCGGCGGCGCTTCCGTCCGTCGGGACCGACATGGCGGCGGCCGTCTTCTCCTTCTCGGTGCTGCGCCCGGCCTTGGCGCCGCTGAGGCGAGGGCGAGCCCTCTCTCCCCGGGCCCTCCGGCCCGCCTACAGCACCAGCAGCTCCCCTCGCAGCGCCGCCAGGTACGCCGCACCGCTCGGGGCATCTTCATCGCTCATCTTCCCTCCTCATCCTCCGCCCGGGGAGCGCTGCGGGGAACGGCGGGCGGGGCGGCCGCCGCGCGCGCCGACGCCGTTTAACGGTCGCGCTGGGCGCGCGGCGGGCTGAGGGGAGCCCTGAGCGGGGCCGGGGCGGGCTGGGCGCCATCCGCCGCCGCCTGAGGGGCCGTTGCCCGCCGCGCTCCGGCCGGGTAGCCGTTCTCCCCCCTGGGAAAAGGGGGCACCGCGGAGTCCTAGCCAGCATGTAGAGGTACCGTGAGGGAGCGAGGGAGGGCTGTGGCACGGGCGGCGCTCATCCCGTGGGGATATATGGGGTGCAGTGGGAGGCGGGAGCCTTGGTGGCCTTCCTGCCCCCTTCCTGAGGAGGGTCTGGCCATTAAACGTTTGTTTGCTGCCGGTGCCTTAACGAGCCCCTCACTTCGTTTACACAAAATTAGTCTGAATGTTAATTTTTTTACATCTACGATCATTTTCGCTGATGGGTTGTAGGCGAGTGTTTTAATCTTTACTGAAGAATATTACTGTCTGCATGAAGGTACCTGTGATGGTGGCAGGCCATCCCATTGCTTCTCGCTGCCCTCAGCAAGGCAGGTGCTGTGATACTATGATGCTCCTTTTTTCCTGAAAAAGGAAGTAAATTAAAACAATACAAATTTTAAAATAGAAAGATTACTAATGTAAATAAGTAAATAAAGCCCGTGTGGTCTCACTGTGTCTCAGGTAGCATTGCCAGTGTTAGCTGAAAGCCTGGATCCGTGGGCAAGCAGGACGTGCTCCGATGCAGCGAGGACCAGTTTCCTGAAGTTGTCAGCCCCTGTGTTTGGTTTAATGTGCTGGGTGGTTTGGTTTAATATGTGGTGGGAGGGTTTTGGCTGAGCTCTTTTTTCATTTATACTGGAGTTGTCTTAAATACTGACCTGAAAGTTTGCTCAGTTCCGCAGGTCACAAGCAGCCTACACTGAAAACACTGTCTTTGCTTTGTGTTTCCAAACGTCAAGAGATTAGTAAGCCATACTGTGACAATTGAAATAAGTGTCTGAACTCCTAGGTATCCGGTATATCCTGTATAAACAGAGGTTTTGATTCCGCCAGGTTTGGCACAGATAGCTGTGCTTCTGGGACAGCATATGCCTACTTCTGTTCTTCGCTGCTACTGACCGGTTTTGCCGTTCTGCGAAAAGTAGGTGCTCGTATAGTAGTGGTTTTACAGAGGTTTTAATGTGGTATGTATGGGATTGAGAAGGTCCCATTGTGATGCCCCGTATGATTTTTGTCCCTTAGTGTATAGGTTGATCTAAAATAGCAGCTGGCATCTTTGTTTCTGTAATGTCCTGCAAGTCACTGGATGCAGTAACAAGAAAGTTAAAGTGTGTGAATTGTTCTGTCGTAAACTCACAAGGGTTCAGAATAAGAGCATCCATGCGTGTAGTTACGCCTGGTCAAGTTTGTCATGTGTATAAAATTTAAAATAATAATTCGCTTCTTAATTTCACTGTCTTGAATAGCTTGCTGCAGTGTAACCTTTCTGTACAGCTGATGCTTTACTTTTTCATGTAGTTCTTGCATAATATTTCTATCGAAGGACTTAAACTGTCTAGATTCTAAGCCTCAGAAGCATCAATATCTTATATTTGCTATTTTTATATTTGACAGTTGTGAAAAATTTTCTTTACTTGAGAAAGTTGTATATGCAGTCTTTTTAATAAGTAAATAAAAGACTTGGAAGAGCATTACAGTGCAACTAAGGAGAGTGGCAAGGTGCTGGAAGTTTCTCTTTAGCTATATATTTAAAGCTTGTTTGTTATTTTCTCCTGTGAGAGTTAATTTTATAACTGAGTCGTTTTGCTGAGTCGGAGTTCTGAAGGTCCAAATAACGAATGGAATAGTATTCACTGAGTTGTGGTAAAGTTTTTTTCTTGATGTTAATTCACATACGAAAATAGCGGTTGATGCGTAGAAGACAAATGACAGTTGAATTCAGGAAGTCACAGATGTTTCCAAGGTGACCTTTGTTTTAATTAAGCTGGTTGCTCAGAAGGTTGCTAGAATTGGCAGGTGAGCTGAATTTAATTATATTTTGAGCAGCAGGTTGTATGTGTATGCTACTGCTTCATCTTTCTGTGATGAACTCTCAGCACCTTATGTATTGCATCTGGAGAAACACTCAAAGCTTTAACGGTTGTTGAGTAAATTCAGAGAATTTAAAAATGTGGTATGAATAGATAGTGACTATGTAGCAGAACGTAGGTTCTTGATGATCTGTACTTCATAAAAATAAATCGGCTATGTTACATAAGAAGTAATGTTAGTGCAACTGTTTTCTTACTTTTGGGAAGGTGTCTTCTGGAGTCATGAAGGACAGAGAATAATCTTGGTATGAGGAGACAGTTCTCTGTTTGGAATGGTAAATGACAATGCATTGCCACCTGATTTGTTTCCTTTTTAGTATTTGCATCTAAACACAGGAGTGGTTTCTGCTTTTTAGGCCCTGGCATTTAAACAAGTTTCTTTTAGTACCTTGGTAGGTAGCAGCAAGAAGACTGTGGTGGTGTTTTGCGTCCAGTTAAAATGTGTAGGTGGTTGATTTCTATTCCAGAAGTGCTGGCAGCAGCTGTCTGTTTCCAAACATGATCTTATTTAAGCAGTTCTTTTCAAGAAATGGATGAAGTATGTTATGGGTGGGACGATGCTCCTGGCGGTTTGTTTGTGTTTCTGGGATTATTATTATTTTTCCATCTTAAAGACTAGAGGAGGAAAGAAGTCACAGAACTCAACGCTATGCATTTCTTCCATATGCTGTTAGAATAATATTTTGAAATCCTTGATGTTCTACCATCCATGTGTCTATAAAGTTTAAACAAATGTCTCTGGATAAATACGCCATCTGCTGGCTTTTAGATATTTTCCCTGTGTGTTGAATTGTAAACAATTCTCATGTTTGAGTATGGTGATAAACAGACAAATATGCATCTTATGAATATAACAAAACATTAATCATACGTTATTTTGCTCCTGTTGTGTAGTTTCTTACAGTAGAGACAGAGTGCAAAACTGCTTTTAGACCATTTCAGAAAGCGTGGAGGGGGTTTTTTTGTTTTTTTGGGTTTTTTTTTTCTTGAATGTTGTTCTAGGTGCTGACTTGTTCACCCCCCAGAATAATGTACAGAAAAAACCCCAACTGATCAGACTTGCAGCACTTTGAGAACCAGTCCAATTTTAACGTAAGCCCAGAATGCTTTATTGTTTTTGCAAATTACTTTGAACTACTTTCATCATGGCGAACTAACTCAACATACACTAAACATCAACATTAGACATGTTTGTGTACAGATACACATTAAACTTCAAGCATATGTACTTCCAGAGAGTGCGTTGAAATGGTTTAGTTCTGAAGGTTCAGGGTAGTCAGGCTAATAAAAAGATCATGGTGGAAGGATGTCAAGCTTTTATTCTTTTAATACCTAAACAAACATCTTTTTAATCTACAGGGTCTGGGGTTTTGTTTTGTTTTGTTGTTTGTTTTTTTTTTTTTTGTTGGTTTTTTTTTCTTTCAAGGGAGGTTTTTCTTTGGAACTGAAATCACACCTCTGTTACACAATAGGTAATGCGTGTTTATATATATATATTGAGTTTGTACCCTTGCCTTAGAATTCTAGATGAAATTGTCAACCCACTAGAACTAATAATGATCAAGACAAATAATAAACACTGTTGTCTTCCTAGAAAATAGAGGTAAAATGCCATCACATGCTTTGCTTATTTTATGTGTCAAGCAAAGTTCAAGCAACAAAACTTGAAGTGGCCAAACACTAGGTGTAGGAATGCAGTAATTCATTAGGGTGATTAAATGTAATTTATTAAAATCAGTATCTTGTCTTGCTGTAATAATTACCCACTGAGATTAATCATCATCAAGACGGACATAATTCATTGTAGGACATTCCTAGACAGTCTTGACCTGCACCAACTATTGAGATGTTGACATTTCAATTTGTGTAACTGAAATATGTATGGTTAAGAGTAAACACGAAGTACTCGTGTTCTTATTTATTTAATAAAGTAGACCAGCAGAATGGTAATGCATGAATATCTGCTAATTGTGCAATATATAACCATGTAAAAGAACAACACAATAATCTTTACGTTCTCAGTAACGTAATGTTTGTTTTACTCTTGGTTTTGGCCTTGGGATTGTAAAAATCTAGGTGCTCACTGATTTACTGCAAAACTATTTGCTATATATGAAGGTGACAAAAGCTTTAAAATCTATTTGAAAACTTCTGCTAGGAAATGCATAAGGAAATGATGAACACTTCAACCTAAGTGGTGATTCTTGCAGTAGCAATATTTACAGCTTGGTTACAGTGATGGCATTTTTCAATGCAGAGTTAACCTGGTAGTTACGTGGAGTGCTTTTAATAGCTTGGGACTCGTGACAACCGGGACGCTGAGTTTCTGAACCGTTATAAAAATTATTAGCTGAGTTCCAAAAAAGATTTGCATTAGTGATATTGTACTGACACTGGTAAACTATGGGTGGTTGAGCGTGGTCATCAGCTATGAGCAAATGATGGGGGGGAAGCTCTCTTGCCTTAAACAAACAGTGAAATTTAGAGGGGGGGGCGGATCAAGAGAGTCACAAGATTTGCTGTTCTTTCCTTCCTTAAAAGAGAGAATGTTGCATCTGTAACTTTACAGGCTCTTCATCTGTAACTCTAAGATACAAAGCTAACCTTTCACACTCCATTCGCCAATTACTTGGTCATTTCGGTTGCTCAGTCGTTTGTGATCAGTCTCCAAAGCAAAGTCTGACAGTTTTATCTAAAGATTTCTTTTCCCTGTATTTTGGCTTTATTGAGGTTCTCCTGTCCTGTGTGGTGGTGGTGTCGCTGCTGCTGTTCCCCTTTGACCTTCCTTCTTCCACGCCCTTGTGCATTTAGATTCTTTGGTCTTGAAGATTTACTAATAATGATTGAAACTGTACAAATCTCTGAAATAAATAAAATGCATCTTATTCTTTTTGGCTGCTTAAAGTTATGGTTTTGAATCTTATAGAATACCATGTTTTAAACCAGGCCAGCAATACAATTTCTTGCTCTATAGCTTCTTGTCTCTTCCTGCTTTCTCCCCTCTAAGAACCACCAGCACCAAGCAATGAAGTTAGTATAAATGCTGCTTATCTGATAGAGAAGGAATTAACGTCTTAGTATTTGGAAGTTACACATGCTGGAGGTTTCTTATTTGTTGCGGGTTGGTGGAGTGTGTGTGGGGGGTTCCACATCTGTGGTTGGGGTGATGATCACAGCAATGACAGAGGGAAAGAGAGGGGCTGAAGAGTTCTTGTACAAGTCCACGGCACAAGACTTTTTCAGTTTTCTGCTGCTTTTCTACACGGGTAGGGCAATGGTTGTGGGCTCTTCACCCAAGGAGGACGTTTGTCTGCTGTAGTACTTGCTAAGGGCAGAGTGAGGTTACTGGAAGGACGGGGAATTGAAAACAGAAAAGTGGGGTGGGCGTCACAGAAGCTCCTGAGTTAGTCACCACTGGCTTGTATGAGTTAAGTCCTAAGAAAGCTGAGAAATAGTATCACTTAGGCTTGTACAAAAGAATAATTTGAATAATCCCATGTCAAATATATTTTTGAAAGAAATTTGGGAAGGCAGGTGAGTAAAAATTCCTTAAAACAGAAAAACTTAAAGGTGTAAGAATGTTCTCATGTTCTGTTCTCACATACAGGAGCTCATAGATATGTTCAACCTGGCTGGCTGCATGTGTTGGGAAGGTGGGGCGAGGCAGGTGAGCTCCTCTTCTGTATGCACTGCTAGCACATTCCTGCGCTTCCAATAAGTGGGGAAACACTTCTTTACCTGGGTGGATTTGTAGTGCGCTAGTGTTTTTCAGGTAACATTTGAAATCCTAGCAAATTCACTAATCAAAGCATTTGCAAGTATTTAACATGGTAGATCACACACTTAGAAGTGTGTTATTTATGAAATTTTAGACTTAAATATTGTGTATCTTTTTTGTCTTTATAGTGATGAAGCAACGATTATCTCAGGGACAAAGCTTGCTAAACAAGTTTTGAAAGAAGTTCAAAGGGATGTAGAAGCGTGGGTATCCTTTGGAAACAAGAGACCTCATCTCACTGTCATATTAGTAGGAGACAATCCAGCTAGTCATATATATGTCAGAAACAAGATAAAAGCAGCTGCAGCTGTAGGTATGTGTTTCGTAATATAAAGAATCCTTCGGTATGCACAAGATACTGTTAATTAAAAATTTTAAAAGCGGGGGACGCCCCCTTTGTATCTTTATTCAATTTTGCACTGTTTTCTTCCTTATCTTCTCTGATGAACCTAAAGAAAAGAAGTTGGATTGACATGTGAATAAGGTAGTTGTAATGGCATGTGAACAGTAGCCATAAGTTCAATTCCGTGTCTCAAAATGTTGTTAGGAAACAGTTTGCATCCTTACCGTTAGAAACTGGAAGCTTAAGGAGAACATTGGGGAAGTTTTTTGACAGTTAAATGTCTGAACTGGCTTTGAGAAGCTTGGAGAATAAAGATAGTAAGAGAGAAATAATGTCATTTTTCAGTTGTTTCTGCAAGACACTCTAAATATTTTTGAATGTGAAATACTTGCTTAAGAGCTTGCCTCCTCAGTGCATGTTAGATTACTCCTTTTATATGTGGATTTTTTCAGCTTCCCTCCACCTGTGGTGGCAAACACTACTACCACAGAATTGATGGGAATAGTGTTTAAGTAACCAGTTTCAAAGGAAGATATTGAGAAGAGCCTTTTCCTTCACACTGTCAATCTTCTTGCGCATTTCCTGTATTTCATGGAATATCTGTCCTGCTGTTGAATGCTTTAGGTCCATAGTAGAGCCAGGCAAGTCAATCTAAAACCAAGGCTTTGCAGCTCTGAATATACAGGGCAAAATTTCAGACGTAATGAAATCAAAGAGTAAAGCCAAGTGACTGATTACTTGGGATAAAGCCCGGTTGCTGCAATATCTCATCTCCAATGAAAGAGTATCATAGCCTAAATAGAGAACTTCAATGTTGTTGCTATCAGTGAAATTGCAATCTTGTGAAATAACCTCAAAAATTTTCTTTTCTAATGATGTGTTTTGTCCCACAGAAATAGAAGGTATCAGATAAAATGCCAGCAATGCTAGTGTAGCTTTATCTGTTCAGTTTTAGTTGTAATTCTCAAGAGCGCGTTTGTAGACAAGTTAGATGCTTTATTCTCCAAATATTTCTAAATTTTTGTTTAATTTTGGAGCTACTGTGTACAACTAGAGATTTATAATCTTTTTTTCTCTATTATTCATTGTAAGATTGTACTTGACATCTAGAAACACAGCATTAAAGACCAGACAGCAAAAGCAGAAATTTTAGCAAGTCCTTTACGGTTATTTAAGACAGTTGTTAAGCGTCAGACGGATTTTTAGACAAAATTACTAAGCTGTCCATAGATAAATCTCCTGATACTAATATGTGTCTTCGGTTTTTGGTTTTTATCAGGCATTTCTAGTGAGATCATACTGAGGCCTAAAGACATTTCTCAGGAAGAACTCTTAGATATGACGGTAAAACTCAACGAGGATTCAACAGTTAGTGGTTTATTAGTTCAGCTACCTCTCCCAGGTAGGTGACATCTTTTGTCCCGCTCCTCATACAGTCAAAGAGAAAATAATTTGACGATTTTGGGTTGCAAGTGTATCTTAGCTCTTGAAAGAGGACATGACTAATGAAGGATTAGTTGATAAGTTAAATTTTGTTGTTACATACTAGCGTGCAGTTCATTTTAAACAAAAAAGCAAATTAATTGGAGAGAGTGACTTCATATTGTCAGCCTCGCCTTTTTTAAAGTTCAGACACAATTCTACTTCAAGGGATTTCCCTCCGCGCACGTGCTTTTTCCGTTTTATTTCTCTTTTTTTTGTTGTTGTTTGCTTTTTAACATATTGCACTGTTTTGCCTTGAACTCCAAGACCTTTAACTTAGTTTCATCCCCTGTATCATGCCAAGTTATGCTACCTTGCTGATGATGCTGCGGCCTTTCTCGCAGTAATTCCAGGTTTTGTTTTAAACATTTGTTCGTGTTATCTGTGCCCTCCCTAATGTTCTGGATAAGCTTTGTGCTAAAGTCCTAAAAGCCTCTACTATGTTGTAGTTTTTAATTTCCCTTCTCCTAATTTGTAATAAAATCTCACTAAAATATCACTTGGCAGTAGCTGCCAAAATAGTGTTTTGGCAGTGATAAAACTTGCGGTTTTCATCTAAATCTACGTAAACCAACTTAATTAAACCTCTGTCTGCTTCCTAATGGAGAGGTACCTAAATTACTAGAGTCGTTGTGAGAAATTGACTGGCGTGTTGGGTTTCCCCTGTCTCTGTGTTTCCAAGTGTTGTCTTTTATACTGTATGCTGTGAAGGGGAGGAGCTCTCCTTTTGGCATGCATAGGCATGATTTCTAGCACTAGTTGGGACTCCAGGGGTTACTGTTTATAAGTGTGTCTGATGATGGAGAAGTTGAAGCGTTGCTTGTAGGTAAACTTTTAATTTCCACTCTTATTCCTAGTCTTGGTCTTCACTTCCAGACAGTTCTCAGTGCCTTGATTTCATATCTACGAAACAGCAAAAATTAGGGTAGGTGTTGAACGTTATGGAGTAAGAGGAGCTTTGCTCGTATTTCTAATAAACGTCGGCATTCGTGAAGACTAAGTTTTGCGCTTGGTATTATGTGAAAGCTAAGTGAAATCGGCCACTGGTTGAAATAAGTTGGCCACAAGGTGGAAGTATATCACAACTAAGGAGATGGATCTTGGACACCAAGTAAGGAACTCTGCAAGCTGATGGAATGTGGTCGGTTTACTTTGAACAAACATCTTTACCGCTAAGAACAGGTTAGGGGAAACAGGTAACGTAACAAATTTTAATTTCAGTAGTGAGAACTCATGCAAAAAATGGAGCACTGACGGCTTAGTGATGGAAATCTTTGTGTGCGAAGCATGTAAGCAAAGGAAACAGACCCATCCACTGGACTCCCAATGCACTGTTGTGTTCCCCTGAACTGGGAGGTGTCATGTGTCACTTGTCTTACTTGTGTGGGTACTCAGTAAAATTGTTAGGTACCTCTTGCAGAAATGCGGGTTTTTTTTTATGAGGAGGTTATCAGGTCATTACAGTATGCTCTTGACTGTCTGCCTTCATGGATACATAGTTCAACAACAGACTTAAGTCTTGAAACTTGGTGAATTTAAACCCGTTCAACATTTGAAAAGATAAACTCCCTGAAGATAACTGTAGTTGTGTGAATTCAAATGTCTGATGCTAGCACACTTAAATGTTTAAACCCTAAAGTAATTGGTTGAAGATATTTCTTAAGAACTATGGTTACAGTAGCCACATGAAGACTAATTAACCTTCCTCTGCCCTAAAGAAGTTGCTAGTTTGAGGCCTGGCTGTTGCCTGCCTTAGTGAAAATCTTAAAGTCATTTAATCAACAGCAGAATTTTTTCAAAATTGCAGAACTTCTTCAATATTGCGTTGCCTGTGTAGTGAGGTTAAATGCACAAGTTATCATGAACTGAAAACGTTCAGAAAGTTCTTTCCATAATTGATGTCAGATATAATTCAGTAATAAGAGTTATTTTTTTTCTCCTTAAGGATCTTCAGAAACGGAAGGGCAGAAAGCTAAGTTAGTTCATTTTCCAAAACTCTTCTGCTTTGCGTTGTATTGGAAGGAGACGAAGCCTAGGAGTTGTGAAAACTTTATCAGTAAAGGCTGCTTATTCCAGAATTGAGGTTGTTGTGTGGGATTTTGGTTTTTTTTGCAGTAAACCGCACGCAGGTGTGGCTTTTGATCAACATGGGGATAAAAATAGAAGCAGAAAATAGCTTTGTTCTCTTTCACTTTTGTGAGCTGGAGCAACTTAACTTTGAGGATTGTCATCTTTGCCTGAGGAAAACTTCCTTTCTGTGCACCTTTTGAGTTCATTACTTCTGATGTGGTAATGGTTTTGCAGAGAGTTTCCTGTATCTTTTTTAAATTGCCTAGAAGATGCTATGAAATGTTAGATGTCTATTTGAGATAGAATGTGAAAAAGTCAAAATTTACTTAGTGGTAAGCAGCAAAGAAGTATGAGACAAATGAGTACAAATACGATGTCCCTCTTGTGAAAGACTGTGCCAGCCAAAGTGCGGCCCGCTTTGGCAGGACTGACTGTTAAAATCGTAGCGGCGTCTCAGTATAGCTTCTCAAAATTATTTCCGGGGAGCTCATTGCTGCTGCTGAACAGCTTCCTCCTTGCTCCCTGTCTGTATTCCTTGATCGTATGGTATGTTTTCAAATGCCTTTTGTGCTGCGTTTTTATTTTCATCAGTCTTCCCTTTTGAAAACCAGTCTTTATTTTTTGTATGTCAACATTAGAGGCACATGTTGTTTATTGTGTAAATAAGAGTTTCTCTGTGCATGTCAGAGTAACCGGGCAAGTGATGCTCGTTGTCGCCTGGCAAGTTCGGTTAACAAGTGAAAGGGTGAGTGCAGAGAGGAACTTGGCATGGAGGGTAGCTTGGAATGGCAGCAAGTAAGTTGTATGAATATCAGTTGAGAGGAGGCTAAGTATGTTCTATGAGACTGACAGTAACATACTTAAGCAATTATTTTGTTCCTCTGGAAATGAATGAGGCTATCTGCAGTCAAGTGGAAACAAACCAGGAAGGTAAGTTTCTTGAGGCAAATAAAATCTACTCATTAATATCTAAAAAAAAAACCTACTCATATACAGTTTGAATTGGTTTTGTGTGTTTGTTTGGGAATGGCCCAGCCAAGATAGTGCTTCAGAAGCGATTCTGGTGAAGGAGGGAAGGTGTCCACATCCTCTCGTCTCAGGCCCGTGTCAGCCTATGTGACCCCAGCTATGCAGATGCATTTCTTCCCAGTACTACGTAGCCTTTTCTGAAATTCTGCAAACCGGTTTTGAGCTTTATGCTTGGGTTTGTAACTCCGCAGAGGTAGGAGTGGCTAACGCATGTTTTTTTGTCTTTATCAGTACCAATGCATGTATATATGCAGTATAAGCTTTAAGCAGGTGCAAACCTATCCGATACCAATAGTGCCTATAAAAAATGTTCGTTACAAATAGGTACGAATAATAAATTAGGTGCAGGTATTGTCGTTTAAGGCATACTTAGTGTTTTGAGCTCGTTAATAACGAACAATTCTATGCGTTCTCCCAGTTTTTCAGTGAAGTAGAATATGTTTTAGTCCTGCGGATTAGCAAATTACTAAAAAAAGTTGTACTGATGTGAAATAGAAAGGGAAAGCTAGACCTGCAAAGTTATTTCAGTTTAGGGTTTCCGTACATGTATTTAAAACTTACGTCATGTATCCTTTGTGATCTTAGAGGCAGGTAGCATGCACAATAACTTTTCTCCTATGATTTTTTTTGAGGCACTTGGTGATTAACACTTCCAGAATACAGAAGTGACTCTGAAGTGTCTTGTTTAAATGTTTTTTTCATAGTTACTAAGTCATCATTCTCAGATGAGTATCGGCCTCTCGTATTTTGATTTTTGTCTGTTGTATTAGCAGCGTCACAAATTGAATCATTTGATTTTCAGTAGATGACTTTAAAAGGTGAAGTTGTAACTGCTACCTTCAGGGGGAGAGCGTAATTTATTCATAATGAGTAATAATAATAATTATCCTAGCTAGACCAAACTTGCGTGTTTTTCTGTGTAATGATTCAGATACTATTGATCACACCTGACAAGTGAAAGAACTGTAATTTGAAAACAGTGTGTTTCCTAGATCACATAGATGAACGAACAGTTTGTAACGCTATCGCGCCCGAGAAGGATGTGGATGGATTTCATATTATGAATATTGGACGTCTGTGTCTTGATCAGCCTTCAATAATACCTGCTACTGCTGCCGCCGTGTGGGAAATGATAAAACGGACAGGTAAGAAACTCAACTGTATTGAAACTCTTTTTATCTCAGAAGATGAACGAAGGATCAAGTCAGGTGTGAGTTAAACGGTGTAGCTTATCTAAGTGGATTGAGCCGATTGAAGAGCAAACATGTAGAGGATTAATCCAAATAATACGGAGATGCCAAATAGATGAGACCTTCTGCCAGTAGCAAAACTATTAATTAAATGTAGATAGTAGCCTGTGTGGACTACTCGGTGAAACACTTCGGTAACTTACTTTCTGCATTTTATAATGTTGCAAGGAACTTTATTGTGATATTGCCGACCTCCTGATTGTTTGTCAAATAGAGGATTTGAATGCATAAACTCCTGTGGGGGAAGGGGAAGAAACAAGAACAAAACCGTGAACATTTAATTTAGTACTAGAAGGGGAAAAGAATGCGTATGTATTCAATATATTGAATTCAATTTTATAATCAATTCAATTTTAGACATGTAATACGCATGTTCTTACTGGTAGAAATAAGAGCTTCCGTTTCCTTTGGCGGTTAGAGAAGAGGAATTAAGTCTCTCCAAAGAGCGATTCGGATAACCTGATCGAGTTGCCGGTTTTGTTTCTCTAAGGTGAAAGCTGAAAGTTGTTTTGTGGATTCATCCCTCGACATCAGCCTTGTGGATATTTCAAGTCATGTTGATGTCATGAGTCCACAACAGCAAATAGTTTTATCTTGGGGATTAAGAAGAAGGGTTTAAGTATATCAAAATAGTGGAAAACAATTTTTTGTAAGTTTTTTTTTTTCTTTTTGTTTTGCGGGGTTTTTTCCCAATAAGGAATACAAACATTTGGAAAAAATGTTGTTGTAGCTGGAAGATCTAAGAATGTTGGAATGCCTATTTCGATGCTTTTGCATACTGATGGAGAGCATGAAAGGCCTGGAGGTAAGTCCATGAACGTTGTTCTGAGGTATCCATTTGTGAAATCATCAAAATAAAGCTGACCAGAGGATTCGGTAAAAAGAGAAAGCTTGTCTCTCGTACAATATTTGCAACTGGAGCGAGGAAATAAATTTGCTAGTATATTTCCTGACATATTCTCCGGAGAGCAGTTTCTGGACTTTTCCTGGTGTTGTGTCATGATTGTGTCCTTCATTTGAGACAGCTACTGCTTAAACCTGGTTAGCACTGAACGTTGAGGATAATACCTGATGGTGTGACCTTAAACTACAGAGGTTCGTGTGATGTTTATACAAAGTAATATAGCTTTATGCCTTATCCTCTTGCTTATGTAATACTAATTTCAAGTTTTTCTTACACATACGTGTGCATATATATACACATATACACATATATATATATTAAAAATATGTGACATGTTTCCTGTGTTGTGCTATGATAGTTAGGTGGTGATTATGAAAATACGTAAATGACCAACCACTTTTCCGTGTGAGCTCTATGATATTACACGTTGGCCTGGGGAATTTTTCTGCAGCGGAGTTTATATCCCCTTGGAAATTGGGGGTTGTAATGGAAATATTTTTAAGTAATTCTAATTACAGAAGCATGCATGTGCTCCTGTAATTGTGCTGCAGAAAGAAAAACAAATATAATTTGAATAGAATACTGACCTTTTGCAGCTTCATTTTGATGTTAGAAACTGCCAAGGTGGTGTGCGCAAATGAGGTAAACATGAATGTTTAATCCCAGGCATATTTAATAAGAGCGGAGTGAAATCTGTTATTAATATAATAAAACAGTAAAAGCTTCTTACTAATCATAGAGTTGGCTTTTCCATTCAGCCTCTGTGGGAAAGTTGCTATTTGAAACTTCTCTCAGTGTTTGAATTGTAATTACCATCAGTGCATAGTTCTGGTCTCATCCCCATTCCCATGAAAATTAGTAGCATTTCTGCCGTTTGCTGCAAATACTGGGTTATATATATTACTGGCAGTGTAGTTCAGGTTTTGAAATAGGCTTTAAACAGCACAGAGTTTTGTTGCAAACTACTTGCATGTTTCTCAGGTGGAAATGAGGATACTTAGTGACCTATGCTTCTTTCAGCAACTTGTTACAAAACTCATAGTGGTTGCGTGGAAGTTTTTTAGCTGTACCTAAATACTGTTTTGTAGCTTTCAGCTTTTGAGTTAGTTGGATCCACGGCCCTGTTTTTTGTTCACTTGATGCTTGGGTTTTGTAGCTGTTATTTGACCGCCTGATAGAATGGCTTGTTTTGGGGGGGCTAGTCGGTGAGTTTGTTGGCCTATGAAAGAACTTTGTTGTGCTTCGGGGTCATCTGCCTACGTTCTGATTCCTGACATAATACATGTTACTTCACTGGCAGCCATTTTTACTGGCGTTGTCATTGATGCCATTTATGTCAAGTATTCTGTGTGGGGGCACAAAAACGTTCGGATATTGGGGCAGCGATGCTGGAATCTAGATGTAGAAATAGTTAAGTCATTGAATAAATGGATTTATTTTTAATGTAGTTGTTCTTTAATTTCCAACCTGTCAAGTGGTAGTATACAGTATGAAGCAGCTGGCAATGAGAAAACAAAGGAACATTTGTTATTCTTTTGCAGTGAATTAGCATTAAGTATGTATTTGTCACATATGTGGTGATAAATACTTTAGTAGTTGGGGTAGGCTAGTATAGTTTTCATTCCAGAGTCACAGATTGGGTTGTCCTTGAAGGTCTGGTTGGTTTTCTGCAGTTAGCTTTCTTTTCTGGTTCTGCTCAGAGCAACAAGATGCTAGCCTGGACGGCGTGTGGAAGGGGAGGCAGACTAGATGGTGGTTTCAGCTTTACCCCAATGGTTATCAAAATTTGCGGGTATATCGTGACAGAGAAGGAGCTGAAGGCAGTTGAGATAAATCTGCGACAGACAGTGAAAGAGAATGCATAAAGCAAAAGTATAAAGAGATAGAGGAGGTAGAGCTAAAGAAAAGATTGGAAATGCGAACGTAATAAAAATTATACTTTAGATGGAATAATCCTTTCCACCTTTTTCTTAGCGGCTATAGCAGGGCAAAATTCGTGCATTATGATCGGAGACATCTGTCAGGATACAAGATGAGGTAGCTTTAGCAAGTCTGTTAGATTTCTAGATTAAGTGGGTTTTGGAGTTGAAAATTACATGTCGGAGTGTCTAATTTTATTTCTTACGAACAAAAGCAGGCTTTCTTCTTAAGCGCATGTTTAAAACAATTTAAACCTGTTAATAGAAATGAAGTAGAAGCTTATTCTTTCTTTTTTGTGTTTAGGGGGATGGGGACCAGACAATAACTACAGTTAAGTAGTGAAAAAAACCTGTATCCTGACTGATAACCTGAGAAAGTTCTGTTGGCAGTTGGGCTGATTTGATTAAATAATTTTCGTGTTTTAGCCTCAAAAGGAACCAGGAAAATAATTTTTTATGAGAAGTGATGCAAGGGAGGGGAGTGGGGGGCGTGATACTGTATTTTTTTCTTTGCTGTTATCATAGGTTTCAGTTGTAATTTTTTTACAGACTACAAACAAAACTGAAAAGCCGGGATGTGTCTTCATCTGTGATGTTTTGTATGTAGAAACTGTCATGTCCTGCAGGTGGCAATATCAGAAAGCTATCTGAATCTTTACAAAACAAATGGTGTTTTGTGTAGCCGGCTCAAGCGACTATCTCTGTTTTATAAGCTAGTGAATTGGCTTAGTGGTATCATGCGGAATCTTAATTGCTAGATAGATTCCTCTTCTTTCAGCAGACTTAGCAGTGTAAAAATAGTTGTTTATTTTATGTTTTGGCATGATCACAAACAAATGGAAAATCTACCCTTTTCAAGGTGTCTCTAAGCTTCTGGACTGCTATTCTGAAGGTAGGGGTTTTGGGTTGGGTTCGGTTTTTTCCCCTTCTTTTTTCTCCTCTTCGGTAGCGAGAGCAATCACTTCTTTTCAGGAGGTGACTACAGACTTTCCTCACTAAAATCTTGATGGGAAAGTAGCACAGGTTTTATTTCTTAGAAGGTGTGAATATTTGTAGCTTTGGATTTTATCCATTGGTTTTTCTCAGCCTCTCTGCTGAGTACAGGATAAGAGGTCGAAAGAGTCTCATTACGTTTATATTTTTGGAAATAACGATTGTGATTTTGGGCAAGGCAGATTTTGCACCTAAATTCATGGGAAGTTATAGAAAGTTGGTGAGAGATTTCTAACTGCTGGCAGTTCCCCTTATTTCATGGAATTGCCTACGCGCATCTCTGCTTTTCTGTTGTCATTATCTGCAACTGTCTTGATCTGCTTCTCTTTGAGGAGACGGTATGCACTATAGAGACTGAAGGAGAAGAGGGATCAAAGATGAGGGGAAGCAGGAGAGAAGTCAGAGCACAGACAAGTTGAAGATGAGATGCTTAAAGGAAGAGCGTTAATGAGATTACAGGCACAGATTAGATCAGTCAGACACATTCCAGAGGAAGCAGATGTGGTGGTAACATCTGAGATCGTAAAAACTTTTAGTTTAATGGTTCATAATGTGGCTTAGGAGTCTGTGATGAGTGGAATGTGGAGACGAGGGGATGTAACACCTGAACGCTTGTGCGGTACAAACAGTTGACAGGGAGAGTGCTGCCAGGAGTCTCCTCTGATAGCTGTTATCTTTGCTGTTTTCTTGGGCAGTCCGTGAGGGATCACCATGCTTGCTGTTGGATGCAGTATGAGACTTCAGTCCCAGTCCCCGTGACAATTCATTTTGTGTTTAGTGGCCTATCCTCAGTGTCCCCACCCAACAGCACACGGTTTTTAATGTCTTACTAGGAGGGTTTATTCGTAGCTTCTTGCCAAGCAATGTGGATACATGCAGGAGCAGGCCCCATATCTTTTCAGTTTGCTCAAAAGGATGTGCGCTTCTGTTTATGAAAACTTCAAACTGTTCTTACTCTGGTGTGAAGTAAGGGTTCAGCTGTTTTTCTTTTATCGGGAGATGTAAGAGATGGTAGGACACCTGGAAAAATGTGAGCACCTTTTTGTCCACTCTTTTCCATTCCTGTGGTTGCGCTTGAGCTTCCATAAAATTATGACTTGGAATGCTCTGAGTGTGCGGAAAAATATAAGCATTAGATATATTGATCCCTTAAGCGGTTATGGTGATAAACCTTTTCAGATCCATCTAATTGGAATTTTGTAAATACCGATGCTGATGTTGATTGTGTTCGAGAATGCCTCTCCTTGAAGAAATCTGGTACTGTTCCAGTCAAGAGGGGGATTTTGCTGTCTGACCCTTGCATGCTGTTACTGGTCGGCAGGGTTTCTAAGCAAAGACCCTTGGCCCAGGAGCGTCCTTGTTGTTATAGGTATTAGACTCATTCCCTATGCAATCAGGCCCTACAAAGAGAAGAGCCTCAGTTGTCAACTCCTGTTGCTGGCCACATTATCAACCGTGTTAGTTCTTGGGAGGGGGAATATCAGTAAGAAATGGTGCCACTTCACTGAATTTGAATTACCAATTATTCCTTGAGCAATCAAAACCTGTCAAAAACACGGGCCAAAGACTAAACTTTGACTCGAAGGAGACGCTGTTATGAAGATAGGTCGCAGGTACAGGGAAGACTGTGGTCTTCCTTCCTGTCTGTACAACAGAATGTCAAGGGAAGCGTCTGGGGAGCTTCAGGACAGATGAATGACAAACATGGTTGAGGACAGAGATCCGAGCATGGTGGTCTTGTACTTGAAGCTTGAGTTTACGACGAACAACTGAGTCTTGTGGCACATCATACAAATTGCGCTTAACAAGCTAGACACCAGATTGGATGCTGGGTTGCTCTGTGTAATTTCACTAAAGGTAATGAAGCTGATTAAGGAATAAGTTAGTCCACAGTGTATAAATGAATTCATCCTGTGAAAATTTTTAAGAAAAAGCTTTTTCTCGTATGTGTGAACAGCAAGCGTGGTGAGCGTTCTGCCTATGCTGAAATTAACGATGCATCCCAAGACAAACCTGATCGTGATCTGCACTGTTGTTAATGTACCAAAGTAAGTCCTTTGCGCATCAGAGTAAATGCCATGCAGGCATTTTATATGTGACAATTAATTGATAATCTCATTTCAGGTGATGCTACAGTGACCATTACTCACAGATACACACCGAAAGAGCAGCTCAAGATCCATACGCAACTCGCTGACATTGTAATAGTAGCTGCAGGTAATACTAGTTGTTGTTCATACTCCAATCGCAGCGTTTAAAACCTAAAAAGTAAACTTCGTTGTCTGCGTTGGTGGCACTACTAGCTATTTCACATTTCACCAAATAATTGGTGCTCGTGCTTGCCGAAGGTGTTGCACTAAGTGGGATTTCTTATTGTAGGACGGGCAAGTGATTTGACTCTTTGTTCTTGCCCTTCGCGTTTGCAGACTCATAAATTGTTTCTCGTCACATGTGACACCTTTCCCTTAGGGAGACTTTAGAGTGAACTCAAGATTGGGAACCAGTCAGTGCATAGTTTATACAGGTATAATTATGTAAATTAAAACATTCTCTCTGCAGTGCAAAAATCGTGAGTCATTTAATTTTTGACAGAAGGGTTTCTGTAAATCAGCTGGAGGCTGCATTCATCGAACAATGGTCTCATTCCCTTGCTGTTAAAATTAAGAGCAACCTTGCCAAATAAGTGGTAGTTTTGGTAACCTATGCTATCAATGGCCAAATTTTTATTTTATTTTCTTTGTTTTACAATTATCATATAAAGAGGAAGAGAATGGTAATTGCCTAGAGAAAAGGGTCTGAAAAATCAGTGCCTGTAGTCTTAAAGCAATGTTGAGAGAAATCCTTGCAGTTTGACTAGTCTAGAGCAAATAAACAAGCAGAAGTCTGCGTCTGAGTAACCTCTGTTTTTTGATTAGGGGGATTATAAATTAATTTTAAGAAAACCAAACCAATTCAACTTACTAGAAACTTGGTAAAATTCTGTGTCCCCTCGCAGCTCAGGATACTTTCCTTCTCTCGTACCATTTTGGAGGACTACAAGAGAATTGTGTCTTTCCTTTTTTCTGCTCCGTTCCTCCCTCTTCCTCACCCTCAAGACTGAAGTCTCGCTTACTTATTTTCTAGATGAAGACAGATCACTTCCTGTTGAAGCGAGATGTCCTTTGCTTCAGGGCTTAACTGCACTATCTCTTTCTCATGCCAGGTCAGCAACAAGAAACAGCTCAGTTGTCCCACGTGTGATTACTCAACTGTGGGCCTGACCAGAATTCACGCACTGTGAATGAAAAATAATAATGTGTGTGCTAATTGGAAATAAAGTAGTAACTTTTCATTCAAATTCACTGCTTGCAATTTAATCATCGCTACTGATTTTTATGCTGAACATGGTTTGTCATCAGTCATGCTTGTAGTTAAACGGGTTAGTAGCAATTCAGCCGTCTTTGTTCTTCACATAATTTTCCTGCTGTCGTTTGTAACAGGAGCATGATACAACACTCATTACACAACATGAGATATACTTGGAATGATGAAAAAACCTAGGGGTAGATTGTGCAAACAGTATGCGGCCCTGCCCCAGCGGATGCTCTGGGGAAGATTACACTTTGGAAAGGTGGAATCCCTCCAAGGTTCCCCTTGTTACTTGAGAACTGTGCACGTTGTACCTTTGGGATCATGCATTCCCCAGAAATGTGCGACCTGTTCAGTGAGTGTTGCAAAAACGGTAACTTCTACCTTGCCAGGCAGAAACAGCTGCTGTCATAAGCTACTGTGCAAGATGGGCAAATGGAAAACAGCTTCTTGTGTGTGTCTGCATGTGGGAGCAAGATCCCTATTCTCTTTCTCCTCTTCCCGTGTAATACTTTCAGAAGAGCATCTGTGCTCTGGGTCCTGATTTGGTGGCTTGTTGCGGTGTGTCTGTTCGTTCTGGTGCGGTACTCTGTCTCTGAGAAGTTTTCTGTTGACTTGCATTTATGGCTTTTGTAGTGCTTCAAATCGGGTGCTTCTGTTCTTACTCTTGAGTTTGAGAATACCTCTTTTCATTCACCCCCAGCCTTGGGATCCCAGTTTTCCGGCGTACTTTGATAGTAACTGTCCATGCAGTTTATTCCTTCCTTCTCGTTCCCTCCCAACTCCTTGCATCACAAGTTCCAACAATGCTGCTCTTGTCCAGCCTACCGCTCCCTAAAATCTGTGTCTCTGCTTCCAGGTGGAGCTTCCTAAACTCTTTCAATACCACGCAGCTTTTGCATTTCTAGCCAAAGCATAATGTTTCCTGTTACGGAAACAGGACAGTGCATACGCAGCGCTTTGCGTCCCACCGTAGCCTTTCCAATCTTAGCCTGCTGTCCCTGCTTATACAGATATCCCACAGAGTCTGTTCTTTCTGCCATGGGCCCAGACCCGTAGTAGAAGAGTAAGTGCAGCTTTACCTGTGGTGCTCGTATGGCCACCACAGTACTCCCAGGGCGGTGATGGAGGCCGTAGGAAGTCTTTGACCAGTTGAGCCGCTGCTTCTGCTGTCTCGGCTTTCCAGTCTGCCTCGAGAGAGGCAAGTCATCTGCCTGCGAGGTTTGGAGAGGGGGTAAAGAGGAGAAGGAACAGGGATGTCAAATGCCAGGTGAAATTCTGCTGGGGCTGCTTGTGCGGCCCCTCGGGGCATGATCTGTGGTCCTTTGGTGTAGGAATTGCTGATTTGTCAGACTCTTTTATTCAGATAGCGGCTGGTTAGCTTTCTCAGGAGTTGGTTATTTTACAGTCCTTGTACCTAAGCTGGGATTAGTTAGGGCTTTGTTTCTCTTTTCTTTAAAATGTGATTCATCGTTTTCTACAAAAATTACCGATGAAAGATTTTCCCACATTCTTCAGTCAGTGCCTTTTAGGAATAGCTGCACTAACGCTTACCTCTTCGTAGTTGGTATGTAAAGCAGACTTAAGTAAATAGATCTGCTCATTTGGTTTGGGGGTTAGTTTATTTGTTGCTATTAAGTATTTGGCCTATAATCAAACCATTTTACAAAGGGTGTAACTGTGCAGCTTCCGTTAATACACTTCCATTCCTATCACACACAGATCATTTACCCCCATAAGGCTGAGGCATTATCCAATTACCAGCCGGCTTGCAATTGATTGCATAAGAGCGTGATGAAGTAGACGCAGCCAGATGTTATCAAATGGCATTGGAAGGAATTTGAGGTCTTGGCTTGCTCGACATTAGAAGCAGAGTTTCCAGCTTGTGTCCTATGGGGGAGTGAGAAATGGAGAGCGAAGAAGGTTCTTGTATTGCCTCTATCTAGATGATTAATTGGTTGTGATCCAGCACTTTAAATGAAGCCAAAGCCCTTGTATACCAGGGCTTGCCTCCAATAAAACTACAGTCTCGAACCATACGGATTGGCTTTTTTTCCTTTATTTTTTTTTCTTCTCTCCACATGAGAAAAAGCTGCTTTGGTGGGGGGAGGGGAACTTAATCTCCCCCTTTGGAGATACTCTATTACTGGGATGAACATTCCTCACAGCACTGAGGCAGAAGCAGCAAGGTGAATTGTAATTCTAAAGTCGGAATCTCCCGTCACTGGCAGTTGGAGGTTGCATCGTAGGAAAGAAATTTAGGAAATCATTTAAAGTGAATACAGAGAAGAGATTGCTGCTGTTGCAATTAATGCATGATAGGCTAATGCAGATGATGTATAAGGACTTGATATTCTTGGCACTCTGATAGCATGCAGTGACTTGGGACTCAGGTACTGCTTTGCCTTAACATTCCAGGAGGTGCTTCGTTTGTTGTGATGGTCCAGGCGTAAACTTTCAGCTGTCTGGTCACAGACGATGCTGCTGTTTGTAAAGCAGTGCTAGTATGTTTCTTCTAAGATGGCCTTTCCTGTAGTTAGAACTGCTCTCTGCAAAGCGGGATCCTACTGAACTGCTGTTCTTCAAAGGGTGGTCTTTTCTGTGCATCAAGTGGAGCAACTGTTGGCATGCCATAGAAGTCTTACCTCTAGCTTCGGCACATTGGGGAAGCTGGGTGAGATTGATATTCTCAAAGTATGCGTGTGGTGCTACCTGCAGTTTGAAATCCCATGCAGCAGTGATCTTTGCAAAGTGGAAGACGTTTACTGTCCAGGACTACTGCTTAGAAAATGGTGTTTTGCCCCCCTCTCCTTTGGTCGGATTTTGCGTGTAATGCAGTTGTCATTTTTGTACTTCAGTTGTTTCAATACCTAAATATCTGTTTTGGTGTCTCAGGCTTTCTATGTAGAAAGCTCAGCTTTGCTGACTGGAAACATACGGCCATTGACTCAGTTCCTAATCTGGAACCCGAAGTGACCTTTTAGGTTTTCTCGGTCTTGACTGTTGAACATCTTCATGATGAATGTCAAGATGCTTTACATTTAAATGTGCTGAAGAAATATGGTGCATATGAAAGAGCTGAGAAGGCTTGTTGCGGCAGTCTGTTTCAGCTGCAGTTTCTTAATAGCAAAAAAATCATACCCTAGGACGCTGAGGCCAGGCCCTCTTTGGTCAAGCGGGGAGATAGCCCAATTTGCTATAAATAGCAGGACGTGGTGTTTTGTAGAAGCTCCCCTGTGAGAGGTCAGTGTCAGACACCGTGTGCGTCTCGCACTAGCATGGTTGTGTCTGTGTTCAGCTGATCTAATCTCAAAATTCTTTTTCGGAAAAATTACTGCCTAACCAGCTGTTTGCTGTCTTGCCTCTGCGAGGGGTAAGTATTTGTGTGTCAATGTTGTGTCTTTCCTTCCTCTCTGTTCGATGTCAAATGATTTTTGATGCTTTGTTCCTTGTTTCGGGTGGCACTTGAAATCTAAGCTAATCTCTTTAAAGTTCTTTCCAGCTTTGTGTCGTCTGAACCTTATGCCACTACTAGATAATAAGCGATCTTCTGCCATCGCGCTAGTGACTGTATAAACAAACACCTGGTCCTTGTGGTATTTCCTTTGCACACGCTTTCCTTTTCATAAAGTACCATTGGAGCCTCTTAGCTGGGTACAATTACCCACCTGGCTTTCTATCTAGTACGTTTTTCTTGCTCGCTTATGAGAAGATCGGGTGGAGAAAGTTTTACTTGAAAGGCAGTTGTTTCTCTCCTACAAATTGAGCCGCTGCTGTTTATTATAGCTAATTCTGAGCTGGCCATTTTGTTTTTTCTTGTTGTCTATCTGTTGCTTATAAATGACAGGAATCAAAAATAAGAAGGCAGGGTAGATGAGATTCTCTTACCATGCTAACGTATGTCTATATATATATTATTTTTTTTTTATAGCAGTGATATTTCGTGTAGTTCATGTTCATTATTGAAGTAACTGCTTGAAATGTCATGCAGCTAACAAGTAAAGTATATGAGACAAAAAGAGAAGTCGAGAGTAACACAAATGCAATACAGATATTAAAAAGGTCAAATTAAAGAAAATGCTGCGGAGGTAACATACACGGCTTGCTTTAGCAGCTGACAACGCATCTGGATCAGCAGATCTCTGACAATACTAACAGTTTCTTTTGGCTCGCAAAGCATCTTTATCGTCCAGCTTTTCTTTGGAAATGCTATGAAATGGACTTACTACCACAAAAAACCAGCAAGTACTTCTGTCATTGGGGTCACGTTGACTATGTTTGTGACTGCAGGTTTAGCTGAGAATATTTAGTCAAAACGAACAAATATCGCCTGTTCTTCTTATGATTGCAAACTGTGTGAAACTGAGGAATAATTGTTTTCTGTGTGATGTATCAAGAAAAAATCAAGTGAAAGACTTAGCTTCTTTTTGTGCATACATACACATGCATGTACACCCCTTGACATAATTTGAAACTGATGACCTAAGACTACCCGGCCATATTAATCAAATCTATCTTGATTCCAGGTATCCCAAAGTTGATTACAACTGATATGGTAAAAGAAGGTGCAGCTGTGATTGATGTAGGCATCAACCATATCCATGATCCTCTTACGGGAAAGACCAAATTAATTGGGGATGTGGACTTTGAAGGTTGGTGAAACACTCTTTATACGAACCTGTTGGATAAATATATTAAGTGTGCAGGATTCATTCATGATAAATACTTGGAATAGCTGATGTCTCAAATGAGATAGGACTTGCAGGAATTTTTTCTAATTTACTTAAATAAGAAGAAAAACTGAATGTTTGTATATCTGCTCTCAAGAAACGGTATGTTATTTTAGAGAGGAAGTGGTACTTTCAGTTACGCATACCAGCAACCTTTAAGAGATGCAGATGAGCTGTTACGGCAATGAGGTGGCAGAAGACGCTTGTCTCCAGGTTTCTTTAATCCTTTGTGAGTCTGTGAAGTGTTTCAAGAGTAAGCAATAAAAACAGTTTCTGCTCTTTCACAAGTATAGGGTCTCCCACTGTCCATAGCAAAAATTACTATACCGCAGCTACTCAAGCCTCCTTTTCCGCTCTCGCTTTACACTCGTATGTGAAAATCTTACTTCTGCTTTAGAAGTGTCCTTTATGCTAAGGTGTAATGTGGGTTCGTTTTAAGCTGTTGAAAATCTTGGTCCAGGCAAGCCTGACAGATAAAAATTCGTATTACATATTGATCTTTTTATGTTTAATGTGTTGCAGAGCAAGTTCACAATGTAACTTGATTAAATGCCTCTGCTCTGGAGGAGCTCCAGACTGGAATAGCAGGATTGTTGCTGTTGAAAATTAAAGCTTATTGGCAGAGTTGAGTGTGGGAAGCTTAGACAGCATTTCCCCACGTTATTAATGGCTCTCAACAGTTCCTTATTTTGATAAGTATGAAAATCACCCACAGGTTTTTTTCACGGTTATTAACATCTTGGCTGGCATAATGTCTCAAAGCTTAATTATATTCAAAATGTTTCTAGCCAGCTGTATGTATTTGTCATTACGTCACTCCCTTAGTTCCTGCTTCTTTTACTTATCGTACATGATACCTGTCTGTTTAAGTCAATGAAATTACCTGCACGAGTGTAGCTAAGCGATTGTCTCAGCAGGCATTTGGAAATGTATAACTGTACGTGTACGGTAGAGCTCCAGTAGAAAAATACTTTGAGTACAACACAAATGTTTTTGTTTTGTTTTCTTATCCTGCTTATACTATCACAAGTAAAAGTTTGTATTTTCTGTTTTCAGAACAGAACTACAGTATAGAGAGTTTTCAGGATTTTTTTGTTTGCATTAGCAGCTGTGGGAGGAAAAATATCTCTAAGTTTGGGAAACAAGAAATTGTGTCCTTTTTGTTTGTTTTTCTTTAAACACGGGACCTTCTGAAATGTAATATAAGTGTAGATTCAATGGCAAGGCCGTGATTCAGAGTTTCAGCAATGCATTGTATGTGTCTCGTCATGTCTGCTGTGGGTTGTTCTCAGGATTTTACCTGGGGGGAGGGAAGATCCAAAAAAGAGGGAGGAACTTCAACTGGGATTATGCCACTACAGTTGCAAGTAGCATTTCACTGTACATTGCCAAAGGGAAATTGTTGTTGGTTCATTGGTATCGGTGAAAGTTTCACTAAATCTCGAACAAGAAAAAAAAACCCATCCCAGTGTATACAGTTATAAATACTAAAAAGTAAATCACCCTTGCGGAGTATTTGGTTTGGCAGTTAGGAAATGGAACAAGCTAGCATTTTCAGGTAGCAAATAATTTTAGCCTTTTACTCCCTTTGATCACTTGAATGAATTTATATTTAAGCTTAAATGAAAATGATTTTTGCAGGTCAAGGCTAGGTACGTGAATGGCTGGCATGAGATGCAGCACCTCTTTAACATCATGTAGCCCACCAATAACCTACTATCTCATCAGCCGCTTTTTCGAGTAGAAAAATGTGGCCATAGGGACAGCAGAGATTTAACTGGGCAATCAGAGGTTAAATTTGATTTATAAGAAATAGATGGAAAGGGCTTACTTCACCAGGTCATCTGACTGAAAATCTCCCGTAGTGGAAATTAAGTTTATTAGATGGGTGGAAACTGTTTTGATTCAGTTGTCGTATCCTAGCAATACTTGGATGCCATACTCTAATCTCAAGGGGGTAGGTTAGGCACTAATGTTTATTTTAATCTCTTTAACAACAAAAGGATAACATTTCAAAACTTTTTAATGTTGTTCATTATTGAATTCAATGTAAGAAATGCCTACAGGAAAAAATTCCTGCCACAGGCCAAGAGAATTTGATTAGCTGCTCAAAAAAAGAGTTTTGAAATCCATTCTAAAATCTGCATTTGTTTGAGTCATGTCTGCTTCTGCTGTAGGCAGCGGGGTTGCATGCAGTCACCTGCAGACAGAGACATTGCCCTTGACAGCGCTTACCACAGTGGGCTGAGGACGGACCCCCGCCATATGTGTGTGTACACGCTCTCAAGCCAAGGAACATGCTTTGGCTGTCCTTCAAACTCCAGTAGATGAGGAGGAGCAACAGGATGGTTTAGTTTACTCAAAAAAATTTCATGGTATCAGACCTGTGCGTACCACTGTTAGAGCTGCTATTATGGCTGGCTTGTTAGTGTTGGTATTGGGCTACCTCTGTGCTTGTCAGGCTGAACCGTTTATTTTGGACAAAAATCCCAGGCTGTATTATGGAATGTCTTTAAACAGTATTTGTGATTTCCCCCGTCCCCATATGTCCTCTTTATTTTGACGCTCCAAACGGTGTCCACATCAAAAGAAGAGATTTTTTTTTTTTTTTTTGGTCCAGAATAGCTTACTGAGCAGTTCTAAGGTATCTGAAAAAACAAGAGAGGAAAACACAGTGCACGTGGGGGTCAGCTGTGAAGTGCTGAGGTACCCAGCCTGATATTGCTGGGACATGTTAAAGTGCGTGTGCACCTCTCCATATATAACCAGCACAGCACATGCAGTGTACCCCTATATATGTTAAGAATTTGTCAAAATATATGGTCCAGAGAGAGAAACTTTTGTAGCTTCTGGGAACCACAAGAGGGAGAGTGAGGTGACAGGGAGGAGGAGAAGCAGTGGCATCCTTAGATTATGGCCAGCGCCATTTTAGTTGCTTTTGCGCAGCAAGTTTCAGTCACAGAGAGGGAGACACGTTTCTATGAACGGGGTAATGCATGTGTGGGTGTACTTGGCCCCGTTTTATAGGGCTTTTGTTGCCACAGCAGTAATGCTAGGGAGGGAGGAGGGCTACAAGGACCAGGAACATGAAGTAAAGCAATAATTTACAAAGAGCATTAAACTGGAACAGCTTTTTTGGGTGGGGCACCATTTCCATGAGTGACTGGTAGAGCAGGGTAGTTACACGTCGATGTAGTAGCTAACCTTTGAAACTGGACCTGGAAATGCCCGTGAAACCAAAGTGTATGGATGTGGTGAAGGGTGATGGGCATATAGTATAAATTTCCTTAGAGTAAGGGTATTTGTACGTAGTGAACACAGGGAAACCAGGGAAATGGTACGTTGAATACTATTAAGGTGGAGAACGGGCCAGATGGACATGCCGCTTCTGGATAGACCAAGTGTACCAGAAAGAATCAGTTGAGTGAAAGCTAGGGAAATGTATCCTGTCCTCATCAGCTACAGGACCAACGGCTACAAAGTAATCGGGCAAGTTGACAAGTTTCTTTAAATTTGTTCATGTAGTTCAAGAGATTTACCAGGATAATCTTCGAATCGTATTTCATAATGGAAATAGTGTATCAACTACAGTTTGTGCAAAACCCAAGCTTTGTGACATCAGTTGCTTCTGACAGTTGTTTGCTGGCGCTTTGCATTCATTGTGTTACCTTCCAGGCTGTAGGCTTCTCTTCAGAACGTGGATGTTCCCGCTGCTTTTGCTATGGCATTTGTTAGTTAATTTCTCAGTTGATTTTGAAGACCTGGCAATAAAAATCGAGTCTGTGCAAGCTTTTCACCATATTGCTGCTCTGCACAATTTGGGGGAAGCGTTGCCTGTTGTTATGCTCCACTGGTGCAAGAAATAAATAAGAATGTTAGCATTAGGTTGTGACCGCCAGGAGGCTGGATTGACTGAGTGCTAACTGGTGGCAGTAAGCTGCTGGATGGTCAAGTCTAGGTACTCCTCCGCAGAATATGTCATGCAGGGGTCTAAGTAAGTAATCTTTGATATCTTGCGTTTCTGCTGCCACTGCTTATTATCCCAAGGCTACAGCGATATCCTATCTGCTGCTGATTAGCTGAATGCAAAGAAGTTTGTGTGCATAATTACACGCTGGATTTTTCTGCCCCAGATGCTTGTGTTGTTTGGCTTTAGAAGTACTGGAAGGAGAAAGATGGATGTATGCAGTATGAGAATTACAGTACCGGGCCGTAATTTCTTGATTTTCCTTTATATTGCTGTTAGAATAGCCGGAGTAAGAGAAACAGAGAAAACGTCAAAAAGAAGGAACTGTGCGAAAAGGGGTAGATGCTTGCTGGTCGGAATCCCGCAGTGCTTAGTGGGAAGAATCCTAGGATTTGTAGAGCAGAACGTGGGATATTTGCTGTGATGGCTGAGCACGTGATTCACACTTATGCAGCGCTGCAGGGATGCAGCGATCCAGAGTAGCTTTACTGGGACTAATAAAGCTGTGGAAACAGTGCTTAGGCAGGAATTACTCTGCATCACTTAATGCAGATGCACAAGACCCAGAACTGCCTTCAGGTTGAGACTTGCCGGTGGTTTGTGTGATTAACCCTATTAGGTGTCTGATGTCCTTAGCTTTAAAGGAACCTAGGAATGAAGGGCTGTTTCCAAAGCAGTGGGTCCTGTTTTTCAAGGAAACAATCTACATTTCATTTCTTCTGAAGAATCAAAGGAAGATTTTAAGGTTGGACAGAAACTGCAGAATTGCAGCTCCTCCCCTATAGGCACCTAATTTGTATACCAACATGTACCAGATTGGCAGAGAGATGAGCATGCATCTCGAGAAAGCAGAGTTAAAGCTAGGGACAAAGTTATACTGTTTCAGAGAAGCAGAAACAAGACCTTCTGGAGGAACCGACCGTGCAGCACCTCACTTGCTGACGTGAGATCGGTGACACTGAAGTGCCATCTTGGAACTGCGCTTTGGCCTCCTACACTTCATGAGGAAAGGAAAATAGATTTACATTTTTGAGGGCCAGGTTACTTTTCCCCCTTTGGTCGCTGCTATTCATCTTGGAAAATTGCATTCACCATATCTGTATTTACGCTTACAGATGCAAACTTATCAGATGGTAGTTTCCCCAATGCAGGCACCTGTTGTGCATTTAAAAGTCTGGACCGGCTTTTTTGAATAAGCTATCCCGGTGGTTTTATGCTAACTGATACAAAGTACGTCCTCTGCCACACTGACCCATGGGGATTTCCATAATGATAGAGCACAGGGAAAGAAATTCCTCAACAACTTGTGAAAACAGTGCGCTCCTGTGTGTTTAGTGCTGAGTACGGTTACTAAGACTAGAGGCAATGAATGTGGTACGTGATATTCACTAGAAGGCTTTCTTTGGGTAAGGCATGGTCCGGTTGCGGGTTGTACCTCTTTGTAAGTAAGATAGGAGTAGTTTGAATAATACCACAAACAGAGGTATGTAACATTGCCTTGGAAACAAGCTTATTTCAATTTAAAATGCCTAAAATATTTTCTCTGTTAATTACTGTGTTTACTTCAGATGTGAGTATATTTCAATAATTATGACATTAATCTGGGAAATTTGTAGTAACTGTATTAACCGTAAACCCCAATCTCAAACGGTAGGTAGCTCAGAATAGTGTAACTATGAAAAAGACAAATTATTTGTGTTTGAGAATATGAAGAATAACTATCATATGAGATGATAATTCATTTGTTACAGTTAACGTGTAAAAAAAAATGCATTGCAATTTGTCTACCTTTACAAATATTTTAGCAGTATGCCTGGTGGTACCAGTCAACTGAGTGATTAAAACCCTCCCAGTTGTTGTTGCCGTCTGTCCTCAATGAGGCTTAATCTTCTGTTATTCAGTTCAGCGAGATACTCGCCATTAACTTCTGCGAATGCTCTTGTTGGGCCCATGCCTTGGGGCGTTCAGACAGTGTTGGTTTTATTTCATTTACTCTCCCTTAAAATCTAACCAATATGCTTTCAAAAAAACCCTAATATCCAGCTTTTGAAGTTTGCTTTTAATATATCGTTTTGTGAGACCTCGTTATTCTCAGCAGTAAAGCACCGCATGTATTCAAGATGAATACACTTAAAGCAATGGCAAGTTATCTTGTTTGTTCCAAAATCAAGACGCTTTTACTCATAGCCAGGCATAGATCCTGTTCTGTAGTGACTTCAGTGGAAATGTATGTGCTTGTGTCAGAGTTATGCTTGTTCAGTTTTCTCTTCTGTACGTGTGTCTGCCTTTTTAAAAACAACGCTTTTAAAAGTGGGGAGTGATTTTTCAAGGAATTATTTCTAAGCAAGCAAAAAAACCCCAAACAAACAAACAAGAAAACCTCTCACGGTGGCACTTGAGAAGAAAAACCTCTGTAGTAATCAGGTTAGTAATGTGCCATTTGGACTAACCATTATTAGCAAATAACTGCTCATTACAGTTTGTCATGCAACGAGTTCCCAGCCAGTTGCATGTAATTCCTTTGCAAGTAACCTGCAATTCCAGTTGATCGCATTTTGCAACAGTAGATAAGACTATCAAGTCAGGATTTATTGCTACGTTATATTAATTGCTCGTACAAAGAGGTTAACTTGACAGGTGTTCACTTAAATACTTAAAAAAAAATATTCGCACATATTTACCACTTAACACAAGCATTCAAGGTGTATACTGACTTTGGATAGTCTTGACGTGGTTTGTGGTTGGAGCTAATTCAGCTGGAAGAGTTTCCTTTCTGTTTGAGTCTTTGGGAAGATCTGCACCTCCAAATCCTAGTTCAGTAACACTGGTTTGCGGGGGCGGGGGGGGTCTTCTCTGCTTCTCTGGAGGAGCCAAGTGTTTATGGCTGAGGTTGCAACGGGAATTTTGCCACGAGGATCTATTTTAGCTTGAAGACAACTCTTGTTTTTGTTCTTTGTCCATATGGTGAAGCAGAAAAACAAATCAACCAGGAAACTGTACTTTGTCCCTCTGCGGTTTTCTCAAGTTCCCTTTTCTGATTGTAGAGTATCTTTGTTAGAAGCTGCAAGCTAGAGACGGGGAAAGAGGCCGAATGGGTGACTTTGCTGCTGGTGCTCTGCTGTCGATTTCGACAGTTCCGGCAGGCTCCTGCTCTGCGTGCTGCTCCTCAGGAACACACACAGCTGGGGGAGGGGTCATCTCTTTACTTACAGAATGAGATCCCCAGCTTCCATAGCTCTCCTGGATATTGAAGGTGCTTTATCACAGTTGGCAGCTGGTGATGCAAGTCCATGCTGTCTTCGTGGGGTCGTACTGCCCTCGTGTCACCCAGGCGTGCATGGGCGAGCTGGTCAGATGGCTCAAACAGTTGAAAACTGCCTCTTACCAAAAAAAATTGGCGGGATTAGCCTCGCATTTGTCTGACCACAGGCTGTTTGAATGTGTGTCGCGCCCATGAGGAAAGGGCAGCCTGCTGTGGGTAGATCAGCTCAAACAGGTTGTGAAACCGTGCCCCAGAACTAGCCCCTGGGTAATAATATTCAGATGAAGAAAACTACCTTGCAGCCCCGGTCCTGACTGTATCCTGTCACTGCCATGGCTGTAGTAAGACTTCTGCCTTAACTTTTCCCGTGTTCTCCTGTGCTTGCCAAGTCGCAGTCCTTCATGATCATTGCCAGTTAGGCGTATGTGGGCAACTGAAGGAAAAAACCCAATGTTTTTGAAAACATTCTTAGTCAATACCTTTTTCTCTTTTCTCTTAGAAGTGAAGAAGAAGGCTGGCTTTATCACTCCAGTGCCAGGAGGGGTAGGACCTATGACTGTTGCAATGCTTCTGAAGAACACGCTCATAGTTGCTAAAAAACTCATTTACTAGAGCAAGCGGGCTACCTTGGAAGAAGAATCCAAGTCGTTCTATTTATTGATACACAAAACATTTATTTTTTACTACGAAGATATTTATTTCTACATTGTATTTATTTTTTCATGTCAAGTATGCTAAACCTGATGGTTTACAAAATGTTAAAATTCTTTGTGTTACCTCCTACTGACTTAATGTGAGCAAAAATGAACTGGAGAATGTAGCCTACGCAGATACGTTGTTGGTGGTCAATTATGTGTGTGAACATGAAGAATGAAGCATGAATAACAAAACTACCTGTGTATCTGGGGATGGGGGGCAGTTACCAAGATCTTTTAAGCTCATCTTTCAAACAGTATAAAAAATAGGTTTCAACATGATAAATATCTTTTAAAAAATATGGTTTGGGTTCTGAGGTCATGAAGGACGCTGTGTGTAGTTTGAAGTCTTGAATTTATTTTTTTAAAACAGAGATAGCAGCAGAAATGTTGGTTCTGGAAGGAATGAAAGCCTGAAATCTTTCTTTCGCCTGCCAGGCAGTAATGCTGTCGTGAAGGCAAATGTTCGGTACCTGTTTTAAAATAGTCACGTAAACCTGAACACCAGTGAAATTTTGACTTGAAACATGCAAGAGTTATGCATGAATGAGTAGCTAGAATTAAAGCCAGAATTCTTTTCTGTCCATGTCTGGATTTCTTTGACAAAATGTTTTGGTGCATAATAGCCTCGTCCCACAGAAAACCTTGAATAGATCACTGGGCTGGATTGGACTTCAATTAGGTAGAATGTAGGTAAATCTACAAGGTGGGTTGGAATTTTATTTTCCGAAACTGCATGAAGGATTGTTTTTTTTCAGTCCGTGACGTAAGGCTCAGCCCTGTGAATCCTCGGCCACGATGTTTTGCTGCTTAGCGAGGACTATATGGGATAATAAGATCAGTATATTTCCATTCCCAAAACTTTTGGTTACAAAGACAGATCTAGAATAGTCTCGTGCAATGTAAAAGTTGGAGGGCAGTTACTGCTAAGATGCCGCTCAAACTGAGTGTCTGCACTATTGACATGAAGAGCCTACCCTGATTCCCACTGAAGCCAGTGGGAGCCAGTTTGGACTTTTTTCTTCATGTTTTTATCTCCGTTGCGCTAATTTTGATGTATTTTCATTGAGAGCCTTAGGTGTTTGCTAGTAGACTCTAAGTAACTTGAAATGGGAAGACCAAAAATTGTGGCCAAATATTATGGCTGTTAAAGAAATGCACGTCCTGTAATAAAAGAAACAAGACAGAGCACCACTTCTCTGCTGATTGTTCTTGCGGTAAACTTTCTGGGAGTTTTGTTTAATGCAGCGTTTGCAGAAGAAGTTGACAGAATCATTACTGAATATATGGTGCCAACAGTGCAGACACTTGCTGATCTGTTTAAATTTAAGCAGTACTATGAATGTTAAGAGGATGAAGGTGCCTACGCAAATAATGCTTAGACTGGTCAACCCATCGCTGATTAAGATGGAATAAAGCTTGTTCACTGTTATGTTAGTCTTGGTGAAAAAATTTAATACAGTTTGGGGGGTGGTTGTACGTTTTCTTTTTTAACCTGTGTGTGAAGGGTGGAGCAAATGGAGGTCTTCTGCGTGTTCAGTCATCACTTTGTTTCGTCTGTTTACATTGCTGTTCTAGATTCATGTTTGTTTTCTTTGATTTAACTAAAATCATACCTGCATTTATTTGGCAGAATCACAATTTATGCCTTTTTGCCTACATCGCTTGAGCGAATCTGCCTCTTTGATGTCCTACAAGCAGTTTTTTGTGCATCTTAAGCTTTTTCTCCTGTCACCTGTGGTGAATGGGTTAGCATTACACAAAAGCCAGTGAGACTGTCGTTTCACTCAACGACATGCTATTTTCAGAGCTGCCAGACACATCTGTGAGAGTGTTCTCTACTGGGACAACATTCCAGAAGGAGCATCCAGAGGGAAGGGCCTGTTACCAACCCAGAAAGCACTCTCGTGTGCCAGTCCTGGTCAGGTCCGGTCCAAGCATGCACGCCCTGTGGCAGACAGAGGCACGGCCTTATTCACTGAAGCCTTCTCCCAGGCCTACCGCACCCAGCTGCATTGCCTAATGACGAAGCCACTGCTCGATTCAAGCCGGATTAAGCTCCTATTGTGTAGATGTGTGTTGAAAGAAAGGCTCGTGAGACTTAGCCCCACTTGGGACTGATGGCAGAGGTTATCCAGGTAGGCACAAACACTCCTGTCGATCCAGGGAGTGCGCAAGCTGCACTCGGTCAGTGTGCCGGCATGCAGCAATTCTGGATAGCGAAGGAAGGGAAAAGCCTCCTGGAATGTAGTCTGTAATTAAAATGTGCATAACTAGCTTGTGTTTTTCTCTTAACATGTGAAGTGGTTAGATCTAATCCTACAGGTCACTGAGGACAGGGCAGCGTAGAGGGAGAACTTCAGCTGACCGGAGTTATTAGAGCATTTATCAGATGATTTTTGGTTTTAAATTATAAAAATTATGAAATGTTGGTTGGTTGGGTTTTTTTGCTCAGAGCTCACAGTTGAGAAAGCGTAAGTTGTTGCTGGGGTTAAGTGTGTAGCTCTCCTTCTGTGAGAGTCGGGTTGTTGAAGTGTGTACGTTACTGAACTGGGCCTTTCTGATGATCTGCTCTCGTATGTCTGGCTACGTGAGTACCCTTCAGAGAGACCAGTCCTACTTGTTCCAAGCTGCCTGTGACCAAGGGAGTTGGGCAGCGTTTGGGCCTGTGGAGGGTGGTTTAGTATAAGAAATACGAATGACAGGTATGTCTTAGAGACCTACAAACACCTTATGTCACAAGTATGATTGTTCTCATTAATGCATACCCACATCCTTGAAAAGGTAGAGATGGGCTTTTATGGTACTATAGTGGCAGGACTAATGAAGGCATCGCTTAATATAGGAAGCAACAGCTTACCTGCCCTTTCAGTCTGTGTTTTCTCGGCGCCTGTGCTTTGCCAGCCCTCGACTTCGGCCCCACACAATCGGGTGTAGCTCCAGCCAGCGATGCCAGGCCTTGCGCAGGGCTGGTGGGCTGCCTTGCTGCAGAGAGTTGTGCGCATGGCAAGGCAAGGTGAAAAGTGATTAGCATGCCCCTGGGGCTCGCCGGAGCCTGTGATCAAAGGCCTCTTGCTGGCAGCCACTGATGGAGAATATCGTCCATTATCTTTGTGTCTGATCACTTCCTAATCTTGGCACTAGCAGTTCTCAGAGTTCCTCTTCTGGGTGGCAGGGAACTGAGGACCAAGGAAGGAACGCGAGCAAAGCAGAAGCTGGTCCCCGGACCCCGAACTCCAGAGTAGCATCCTGAATGCTGACTGTCCTCCTGGAATTAACACAAGACCTACATTGCTGGGGGAAAGAAAGATCACGTTTTTCACAATACGTCATCTTTCATTTTGCTCACCTGTTTTGCTGCATTTCGTTGATCTGCTCTGGCATATACCATGTCTCTCTTTAAAACTGTATCTTTGCATGCACAATTATGCCCACAGGTAATAGGAAACCAGGGTTTCAAAAGAAAACCTGATCCCATTGCTAGATAATAGCAGTTTCCTAAATAAATGTGTGGTTGCCCCGGGGGTTGAGGTTGTTGCCAGATGCACCTTTTTTTGATTGGTGAGAACAGCAGATGACGCTTCGTGGCATATAAGTGCGAGAGAAAACACAGGAGCACAGATAAGCAGAGCAAGCGAGCCATCTGGAAAGAAGAGTTGAGAAGGTGTTAAAGCAGCTGCGTGCCATGGCATTTGGAATGCTAATCTATATTTTGCTGAAAGGTAGGTTTGGAGGAGGCTTTTCAAGGTACAAGGCTTTGTTGAACAGCAGTTCGCTCTTTCTGAAATAAGCGGAAGGGGTGGGAAGCACGCGAAGACGCTGCAAAGCAGAATTACTTTAGCAGTTTTAAACCTGGATGGAATTTTAACTGATAGGGTATAATTTAGACTCTTTGAAAAGAAGCTACTTAGACTGGTAAATAGGTGTAGCCTTGTAGTATATTACATGTATCTGTGTCGTAAATTGCGTAAGATAATAGCAGGGAGAACAGAATGGATATTTATTTTGGAAATTTGCGAATAATAGTTTGTTTCCTCACGATCATAACCATGCTGTGGCAAAATTAAGTTGGGGGCAAGAATGTTTTAAATGAATTATTGTATTGCTGCATCGTATCAGAATTGTATTAAGTGGGTACGTGTTTTCTGGATGAAATGAACCTTGACTAGATGTACTGAGTTTTTCTGTTACAGTAAGCATCTATTTGCATTACACAGCGATGGGGGCAATGAGCGAAGAGTCAGCTATTACTGTTTCATCGCTCAGCACAGACTTATGGAATAATTGGACAAAAAACAACGCTGAAGGTATTTCTTTTTTTGTTCTGCTTGTCTCTATTAATCTGTCATTTAAAACAAAACCAAACCAAACGAAACAAAAAACCCCAACCAAATCTATTATGATAATAGCTGCTAAAACGTTCCTGTCACGTGGACTCTATTGAATTTTTTGTCTTTTATTTGTAAGATGAGCTGCTTTTTTCATGGAGACTTAACCTCTCTGAAGTAGTAGCTGCCACTCAGCTGAGGTAGGCTCAGCATTGACCAGCTACAGGATTGTTTATCCAGTCAGTTATAATTCGAAGAAGATACTTTAAGGCCAATTGGGATAGATTATCTGCATTTCTGACGGTCGTTTCTGTTACTTTTAACTGGTGCTTGGTTTCTAGCTGTCTTCAGTGTGAATCTTGATGCACACAAGTGAGAACGCAGCAAGCGTAACTTCAAGCGATGCCTCTCCTTACTGTTACTCAGTAGTTTCTTTCTTTGTTGCAGTTTTGCTTTCGGCTATCGCAGCTTCCACAGCCCTCTTCAGAGTGCTAGCGCTCTCTTTTCTTTCTTTTTCTTTTCTGACTGAAATGTGAACTCAAGCTATTTACCTGCCAACATCTGAGACCAGAGCGCTGTGTTTATCCTGCAAGCTGCATTCTTGATGTTACTTCAGGTGCTAATGATGTCATTACTTTTGGAGAACCGCGATCTGGAACTGAGGTTTTGGCAGGTCAGTAAAGGAGCAAAGGATTTTAACTCTGATACTTATTAATGTCTTTGTACTTTAAAAAGAACATAAACATGCATACAAATCATCTTCTCTTAGTTTTAAGTCATCACAGGATGTCTTACAAGCCTTTTTTAGTAGGTCCATAGCTTTTTATTTTTCTCATAACAAGTCAAACTTTTTTTTTTTTTGACTTCTCATAGTGGTACAGAGATTTTTATATATATATATACACTCACACACACTCTCTCACACACAGAGTCATCCATGCATATACTATATATGTGGGTTTCATATATATGTATGTAAAATATATGTATAACACGTGTATGCACACACACATATGTACGTGAAGTCAAGAAGATGTTGATTTTGGACTGTAGTGGTTTGATGTATCAGTGCAGCGCTGTGGTCTGATGTAGCGGGTTTGTCTGTGACACGATACTTCCAGAGTTGTATAGAGCAAACAGGAGTATAATGAAGTAGAAATATGTTGTGACTTGTTGAGTACCCTGTTTGCATTATTTCTAGAAAGCAGGAGTTATGGGTCATGTTTTAACAAATAAGAAGCTTATTTACAGGAACACATCCATGCCTGTAACTGTCCCATGTACCTTTACGCCAATTCACAACGTACAAACACGTGTTTACATGGGTAATTAAAAGTCATGGACCTTTTATGAAGCCACTAAAAAGTTAGAAAACAGGATTTCCAGAAATAAGATTGAGAGGAAATGCTTGAAAAGGCACAAAAAACGTGGCTGTATCTTTGTGAAGTTTTCTTGTAGCTCCTAGTCCTATGCAAGTTAAGTTTATAGTAAGGTTTATAACAAAGGTTCGGTAATACCGGATCCGAAGAAAATGAATTCCTGGTTAAATATCACTGGAGGAACTGGCAGTTTCTTGTGGGATTGCAAGTCCCCTGAGGACTGAGGTGCACTTTGTGGAAAACCATTAATTTCTGCCCAGTCCATTTGCCTCCTATTTACAAGATCATGTCCTATTTCCTTACTTTATGTTACCTAGGCTTTACTTGTCACCAGTGCTGGGGCTGGGAAACGTTAGGCTCGGTGGTCAGCCGAGAGGGAAAAGGTAATGGAGAGGGTTGGGCATTCTGACCCCCTTTGGGCTGAAGGGGAGCCTTCATAGGAAAACGGGCAGCAAGGAGTAGGCAAGGGCTTGGTTTTACTGGGCAAAAAAAGAGATCCCTTCATTGCCGTGAGCTGCTTCTTCCGTTCAGCCTGTAAGGGAGGCCCTGAACCTGGGGCTGACCCCTTCCCTCCCTCGCTCCTTTTTCTGACTTTCCCGTTCCTCCCCGATGCACCATACTTGAAGGCTGAGCTGTCGTGGTCTTAGTGGCTGACTCTCTTTGTTGCCGGTCTGTCGGTTTTGGCATGCCCAGGCTTCCAAGTACCTGTAGTTTTGATTTCATGTCAGATCTTGCCAAGTGTATCTGTTTGAGTGACTCAGTTGTAGGCAACTGTCAAGTGCTTACACAGCATACTTTTCTTTCCTCACGTGACATGAAAGGGCACATGGATGTGTTTATTCAACAGCTTGTTTAGTATCTAGGTGGATAACATGATATGAATTAGCATAATGCTCTGGGATGGGTTAGAAAATCATTCTTTTCGTTTTCAAGACTCATCATTCTTTCAGAGATAATTGGTACTTTTGCAATGTCAAAATAATTAGCACTTAGAATTTTTGTGTGTACACTTAAGATCCGATCTTGCGACTCAAAACGGACAAAGCTCTTGCTCCTGACAACGAGGGAGGAATGTATTGTTAATTTGTCGCCTGCGCAGTGAGATGTTTGAAACGCTTTCTAGGCAGGCTTCTGCTCTAGGCTGACCTTTGCTTCTAATGACAGTCCTAACTTGCAGGCACTCGGAAGAGGTTTCGCGTACCTGCACCAAGGGAGGTTTCTTCCAGACGGTGCGAGAGGGGAGGCTGCCACCTCTCGGCAGCGGTGGGGTAAACGAGGAAGGATGTTCTGGCTGCCCGAATCCATCTGGTGGAAGTTTGAGCAGAGGTGGCTGGGGATTTAGTGCCTCTGGCATGTAGATTTGTACCTTCCTTGGGTTTTTTTTGTTTTTGTTTTTTTTAATCCTGTATAGCTGAGATGCAAGTGAAATATTAAACCTGTGCAGCAGACATCTTCTCAGGTCCTGGAAGAAGAGTAGTACTTTGGGCCACAGGAAACGCACATTAAAGGGTGCTGTTGAGTGGTTGTTTAGCGGTTTCGTAGTGCACTGTTCAGCCCCCTTTTTTTGGATCCCCATTTAAGCACACAGTTGATGCCTAAGTGTTTGAGGAGAGGCGTGGGGCAAGTGTGGCTGTGCCACTGCCTGTTTTCTGAAACTCCTTCTGCAGAGCTGTGGCCTAAGTGAAAACGGGCTTTTGCAGGTCTCCTGCATCCTGGGTCTCCTTGGCACGCTGAGCCCTGCGGCCATGTTTACCACGTGCTTTGTTTTCCCTTGTGCTTTCCCCAGCAGTGAGCATCGTACAGTCCTCCTGTACAGAACATAGCATCATGTATCTCTTGTCATAAAATCTGTCTTTTCTTCCTGAAATCTGTCCTTTATTAAGTACTTATTCTCTTCCTTAGATCTGTCGCTCCGAGGCCTGGCCCTGTGCTGGTTGTGTTCTGAGCCAACGAGCCTGTCCCCAGAGCTTGTTGGCAGAATTCTTGGAGAAACGGAAAGAGCCAGAAAAGAGCCAGGGCTTGATACTAGAGCTCGCGTGTAACCAGCACCAGCTTCTTCCCTTGCAGAGTGTGTGGTTCAAGGCTGTGGGTGGGTTTGGTTTTAGTCTCTACAGCCCAAAGAAGTTCATTTTAAAGCAAGACGTGTTTTGTCCACCTGTGAACCATTTCCTGAGAAAGCGTAGTAAACCAACATGTTCTTTTTCAAGCAGAGTTGAATTGTTACTTGTTCTATATTAGTCTTTTGATAAGCTGGAAGTCTGATTACTCTGTCAGGTTTCAGAGGGCACTATTTTCAAAGTAGTGTTGTTTGATCTGAGTAACAGTGATAGCATCATGCCTCTTAGGTGTCCAAACCACATGATCAAAACTGAAGTTGCAAATTGCTCTAACGTGCGGGCGTAGAGTAGAACAGCTTTTTACCATCGTTTGTCATCTCTGTGATGAAGATGCATAAAGAACAAAGAAAAAAAATCACTTAGTTGGGCGCATAGGGGGGCTTCTTGCCGTTAAATGACTCAAACTGGAGTTGCTCGCAGGACACCTGGAGGCTTACATCTATGACAAGGGTTCCATGAGTGTAATATCTCCAGACCTTGATTCAGCACTTAGTCAGAAAGGAAGGTTTCTGCTTGCTGTACCATTGTTTAGTCACTCTGAACAGACCTTGTCACCTTCCTGCATGACATTATTTTTCTTGTGGTCATAACTGAAAGCTGGTGTTGACATACGCTTGATTAGGAAATCACCTTCAGCCATCACTAAAACAGTCCCCTGAGATAGTATGACATAGCTTGGACACCCCACCCCACCAGCCATTCCTGTAACTGGGTAGAGAGACAAGTTCAAACAGATGCTTGCTTGGATGGTGGAGCTTTTGAGCTTGCTCTTCACTTGCTGCACCCCTGCTCCCGTGTTACAGATGCATGCCGGCCTCTGCACTCCTACACAGCAGGGTGCCTCACTCCTGGGTCAGTCGCTCTTCTGTCGGTATGTAGCGTTGATATGAGATCCCCAAGGACAGTTTTGTCATCTTCTTTAGTCCCGTTCGACCCGCCGTGGTTGGGAATAAGGTAGTCATTTTCTGTGCTTTCAAAGCAGAAGCATGCTTATTGGCCTGGATGCATATAATTTTGTGCGAATTCAGAAACTTAGTAGTCGTGGACCATCCTTTCGCGCGAGCAGACCATCCAGGCAGTCTTGGGTGCTTACAAGCATAATTGGACGTTCTGCTACTGTTAGACCATGGAGAATGGATGGAGGGAGTAATCCCACCATTCCTGTCTCACTTGTAGCTGCAGAGCTGGCAGGCGGGAGTGTTAGAAATGCAGTAGTTTGTCTTGTGATGGGGAAAAGAAAAAAGGAATTACCTTCTCATTTGAATTGGGAATGGGAAGCATCCTGAGACTAATTCAATGCTCTCATTGTGTCTTAAACTCCTGATATACCTGGGACGGTTTATCTGATTGGACTGCAGGTTGGATAGTGCCGATGTTACCCTGGATGGATCTCCCGTACTCACTTTTATACACGCTTCTCATGAGCGAATAATTTATTTACAGTTTGTGCTTTCTCTAAAGCTATTCTGGAACATCTTAGAAGCTTGTTCTGCTTAGCAGTGTTTGAATCTGCTTATGAGACGTATCACAGTAAATCTGTATATTGTCTTCTGCAGGCAATATCTGTTCAACTTGAGCTGTGAAAATATATTCAAATGATGGTTTTTTCCTAAATGTAACATGACTTTTTCCCCTTTCACAGTAGACTACACAGAGCAGCCAAAGCTCTTGAAGCTCATGCAGACCTGCCTTGAAGAACACCACAGCTATTGTATCAACGGACTCTGTGCTTTCCACAGCGAACTGAGGAAACCCATATGCAAGTAAAGAATACTGCTTATAAGTATCCTTCTTAGAAAATAACAACAGTAGCATTGTTTCTTCTGCTACATGTTATTAATGTCATGTGGCCAATTTGCAGCAGAAGGCAGCTTTCCAGTGCCAGTCAGGTATTTGCAGGCTTAGACGTTGGCGCGGGCTTGAGTGCCGTGGTGGCTCAGGGCTGTTAACGAGGCAGTAGTGCTGTGCTAAGGTTATGCTAAGGAAGGGAGAGGGAAAATTCACAGCTTTGTAGGTCACTGCCATGATGGCATCTCAAATCAAAACTAGTGCTAGGGTAAGTAGTAGAGGAATAAGTAAATTTTCACTCTGGGCGCAATGAAGGGGGAAGGATCTTCCAAGATGTCAGCTGCAGCTCCCTTATTCCACAACTACTTACACACCAGTCGGGACTATGGTGCCCTTAAAATTTTTTAGGGTTCATGTTGGGCAGCTTTGGCCTTTGGGGACGTTAGAACAGCTAAGGATCAGCAGAGCACAGTGTTCTTCGTCCACACCCTCCGCAATGAGGGTATGCTTAGGCTGCGTTGGCTGCTGCGGCTGCAGTACTTGGGCTAGCTTTAAACTAGATAAACTGGGGCAACTGGTAGTCTTGGAGGAGCGAAGAGGTACTGACCTAGCACTAGATTCAGTCCATCCTCATTTAGGCTGGTCGTAAATTGTTTAAAAATGATGAAAACGAACATGCGTTTCTGAAATTGAAATACAAAGCGTAAGAGCTGTGTGTAATTTTTGTATGGTTTATATTTGTTTTGTAGGTGCCTTGCGGGTTACAATGGAGAGAGGTGTGAACATTTAACCCTAAATTCATATGCACATAATTCTTATGAACGTTACATTGCTGTGGGAATTGGTGTGGGAATACTGACAAGTGGGATACTTGCTATCATCTACTGCTACGTAAGAAAGAGGTATGGCAGATACGTAACCTTCTGATGACATTCATCTGAATTACAGTGGGCAGGAAGAAACTATGCAGAGTTTTGAGGGCACTGGGAGCGTTGTTCTTGCTTGTTATTGATCTGAGGTGCGATCTTAAAGGAGCTGACGCTCGTTAGCTCTGCTTTCTGGTTTGCCAATCATGTAAAACAGTGCGATTGTCCGAAACACGTGTTTCATTGGGGCTGCCTAAGTGAGTTAGGCGATTGGATTTAGGTTCTCTTGAGACTGCTGTGGGTTTAGATTTGTCTGATTAAAATGACTTGTCCATTTTAGATGCAGGAAATGGAAATCACCCTACAAAGTCTGCATGGGCGAGACAGCGTTGTGAAGATGTGGCATTGGGACGCTTAACCAGTTTGCCGGTAAACGAGAGGAAATCCTGCTGGGAAGGCCACTCCGCTCCATCTGGCAGGTACCCCAGCCTCACTGATGAGGTGAAATAAAGGGAGTGACAGAGCGAGTACATAAAAGGAACTCCTGCAGGACTGACGGGCTCCATTCACTTTTGAAGAAAGACTTCCTCTTTTTAGTAAAGGGTGCTAGATGAGCAGGTCGGAACAGCTAAGGATACTTGCAGCCCTCCCAACACTCTCCTGTGGTTGGTATTTGCGGAGGGGAGGACTGGTTGGTTTTAGCTGTTTTCAGTCATTTCAAGTCCTAATACAGTGTTCTGCTCGGGTGTTTTCTGTCCCTTTTTTTTTTTTTTTTCTTTTTCTTTTTTCTCCTCTGGAGGAAAAGCACAACCTATCTCACAATGCGGTTGTATTCTGAACATCACGTGCTGACAAGAAACCGTTTGGGTTCTAATTTCAGTGTCTGCTGCCTGTGTGTGTGGATAAACAGACCTCTTCCAACACAGCAGTTATCTTCAGTGTGCTAAGCAAAGCATAGGCTTCTGTTGCAATAAAGGACAAATTCATAAAATGCTGTGGACTGAGGAAAATGGATGGTTCTCAAAAGCTTACTTAAATTTAGGAATAGAGAGTAAGCAATTCCTGGAAAATTAGACCGTGACACCTCTGGGCAAGTTCTTACTATTTCTATAAGCAAAAGAATCGGACGTCTTTATCAAAATGGATTATTGAGTGGGCTCATGACGAAGAACTCTATTCTTCCCTGACATCAGAGAGCGGCTCATGAGATTGACGGAACTTCAGGTAGAACGTTACCTTGCTGCACTGTGATTTCAGCACAAGACTTAAGTTGCTGCCGAAGCTGGAATTTTCTTATCAAACTTCAGTATAGCTTTTCCCAGGAAACGGGACTGTCTTTATTCCGTTCTCACATCACGTGCGCGATGCGACCACTCAAATAAGAAAGAAATGACCGTAGGGATTTTGTTGCACCCTGGACAAACACATTACATATCAGATCCTTGTTTTTTCTTCATCTTGTCTATGAAGAATCATAAAGGTAAAAAGATGTTGTTAAAGGAGAAGGGAAGAAAAACGGTTCTGAAGACGGTGGCACTAACTGTGACTTCTCACTGACAGTTGGAGCGTTTGGCAGTGCTGATGAGACTGGAGATGGCTCTAAGAGATTTTCATTTCATGCTGTTGCACGTCGTAGACGCGTCTGCTATGCATAGTCATCTACGAGAAACAGGCAGTTAGGTACTTGGCAGTTTGATGGGGTCATATAGGCTCCTAAATTTAGGTGCCCTGCTGGAAAGCTCAGTTTCTTTGTTATGTGAGTCAGTTTTCACAACAGAATGCATGTCGTTGGTTGAAAAAATCCTGTGTATTTGTGAGACTACAATAATAATACTGAAATGTATATGAGAGACTGGGTTTTGAAAGGGTGAATGTACATTTGGCACTCGCGTGGTCTGAAGTTCAGTGGGCTTCTGGCACAGGGGGATGCTGGTCAGTAGCTGAGTCATCTTGGCTCTCCATTTGATACCAATAAATAAAACATGTCACAGACTTTGGTTGGAGTCCCCATGCAACACACTGGAGCAAGTGACACGTGCATGCACTGAGAAAGGATTGTTGGTGAGGAGCTGGACGGACACAGAAACCCTAACGTTTTCTGTGTCCCCCGTTCCCTAACGTTTTCTGTGTCCCACGTATGTAGTGAGAGTGCAGTTAGATGTGAATTACAGTCTGCGCATCCACACACAGACATATAATCACCCCTCACACAGGCTGGACAGACTGAATGGAAATACCTATTAGAAACATGCATGTTATCCGGAAAACAAGCGTGAGAGATCTTTCTCCTCGATCTCGGAGAAAACTGTAGAGCTACGTAGGCCAAAGGATAAAAAGCCTCAAAGCTTTTGTCATGTGAATGAATTTCCTTCTCCGCAGTGAATCGACTCTTCCTGCTTGCGCATTGCCTTCACGTGTAGAGGACCAACCCTGCTGCCTCGCGGAGGCTGCGTCTAGGAGCAGACATGCACAGTAACATAACTTGTATGTGCAGTTGTTGAAGGGGTTCTAAGGGCAGGAGTTTAAACTACTGGACTTTCACTTGTCCAAAGAAAGCTGTCGGTGAGAGATGGGGTTTGTTTGGTTTTAACCATTTGCATCTCCTTTTTCTGACTTCTTTGATACCCTTTACATACCAGTGGCCTGGCTTGCAGGATATGCAAGTGCTTCTTCAAAAATATTTACTCTTCGCAGTGAGACACCTGTACCTATAGAAACAGACAGTGACTTCCTCTTTTCTTGATGTTTGGTTAACCATAACTTGAAAGGAAGGTGTATTTCAAAACCACAATTTAACAGGAGACTAAATAGTGAAAATATTTTTGTCTAGTTTGCTTTGTGGTCCAAGGCAGCTTTGGAAGGGCTGCCAGTGAAAGTTTGCTGAGATTTTTCTCCTAGTGAAAGAAAAGCTCGAGAGCGAAACACCAGACGAGTCTGTGCCATGCAACATGAGACTTAGTAGGGGCAGAGTGAGAATAAAAGGGGAAGACAAAGATGGGAAGAAGGAAGGCAAAGGAGGTCTTAGCTTTATTTTACTTTTCTTTTTCCACGTGGTATTGAGGCTTCCAGAAATGGGTTCCTTGCCACCTGGGTGCTGAGGCACAACCTCAGAGCAGGCTACCAGCTTCTTAGACAGCCAAGGCTCGTGGCATCAGCACAGATGACAGCTTTCTCCATCAGTCTCAGTGTTTACAGGCTGTAGCCCCTGTGGGAGAAGAGTGTTGTCATTGCAGTTTTAAGGGATTTCATCGGGCCCAAGCTGTGTTTGAGGCATGGCTGCACGAATGAATCACACTGCCGTTGGATGCAGTGACCCGGCTGAGGAAGTCCGCATTGCCTCAGATTGCTTCGTGGAGTCAGCCGTGCCGAGCCCTGCCTTGATAAGTGACAGATGCTACTGGGCTAGTATGGTATGTTGCTGCTTACAGTGCTGAATTTCCTGTAGAACTGGCCTGTCAGAGGATCAGGATCATCTTTCCTGGCTCATTTATCAGGCTCAGACTCCTTCTGTAATGGCATAATTAAGAGTCGTAAGCTTCTGCTTCCTATTAGCTGCCCGTGCCAAAACCTGTCATTTCCAGAGGAGACCCTGTGTTTGTGTGGCTTTTAGGCAGTCCTGCATCACCTTTGTTGGGGCACCAGCTCAGCAGGGCCAGGAGAGAGATGTTAAAGACTGGGACCTGCCTTTCCAACAGACAGAGCACTTGGCCTGTCTCTGATCCCGGCTGGTGGAACCACACTGGCTTTTCCCGCAGCGCATCTCTCAAGCCTAGTTGCCCTTAAGCCACCCAGCCCTCTACCTGCTTCCCTGGCAGCTGCAGTCACCGTGCAGGTGTCCTTTGACACCCGTTTTTTGATTGAGGTGTGTGGGTGGCCTGCAGTTTACCTGATCCCAGCAAGGTCGATCTAGAAGGGCGAAATGCAAACCTGTGGAAAAGAAGACTGTCCTTTCAAAATACTACTTTTAATCTTGGAAGGAAGTGTAAGGAAGTGTACTGATGGCTAATGTTCGGAGCACGCAGGGTCCCTGTCCTCCCTGCCTGATAGGGTGCACTGTTGATGAACGGCGGTGCCCCTCATGGCACACAGCTCATTCAGCAATCTGAGCTGCAAGGGCCCAGGAGCAGCCGGGCCGCTGGCCCGTCTATTCCAATAGCCAGCCAGGGACTGCAGACAGCACCAGACGCTCCTGAAGAAGGTCTTTGAGATCTGGTGGCAGGCAGGTAGGTAGGAGGCAGTTTGCCATCAGAGAAGGCTTTCTCTTATTCTCAGTAACGGAGAGTATGTTTTGCATAATAACACAGCAGGGTTTCTGGCTCTTCCCACTTACTGTGGCAGCCCAGCTTCTTCTAGTGCATATTAAAAGTAAAAGAACTCATTTGTGCTCATGTGGCTAGCACAAGGCTAGCTAGCATGTGGTCTGAGTGAAACTACTGGGTTGTGTCCTAAGAACTAGCTGTGAAGCTAGTGACTTGCTAGTGACTCTGGATTTTATGCAAAAAACCCCAAACCAACCAACGAAACAAACAAACAAATCCAACCCCAAAAAATCATATGGCTCTCAGCAAAATTTTATAGCTGGGTCATTCTTTACACTCATTATGTTTTATTTAATTTCTGGTCCATGAAATACACTGTAGTTGGAAAAGCGTCCCACAAAGAGAAGGCTAACTTGGCAAAGTAATTCATTTAATCATGAAGTTCATAATAGCTCCTATGACCCCTGAAGTTTGCAGTCCTTAATGGCTTTGTCCTTAGAGCACCCCTGTGAAGCAAGGCAGTGCTTTGGGGAGGATGTCCTGTGCAGAACTAAGACAGGGAGGGGTAAAAGTCACATGAAGGAGTGACATCAAGCTTTTCAAATCTGCTTGTAGTGCTGTAGCAAACAGTGGTTTTTCTGCTCCTTTGAGTTCTTTTAAGAAACGGTTCTGTACTAGATCAATAGCACATTTGTAGTTTTGAGAGAGGGGGAAAAAGGGATCAGACTTGGCAAAATGGAAGTTTGATGGCAAACAGCAAGAGTTTCTTTTTGAATATTCATTTTAACTCTGTATCTCGTATGACGTGAATGCAATTTTTGTGTGTTTGTGTTATAATTTTTGGAGCTATTCAGAAAAGTATCATGCCAAAATATAAATGCTTGAAAGAAGACAATTTGCATGATGCAGATAAAGAATCTGAAGACTGTATTCAGTCCACTCCAGCCCATCATAGATAGGGTCTTCAATAGCCCTGCTCGTTTCAGTACCTCCTGGCGTGGAACCGACCAGCGTCCTGGCAGCGAGCTGAATCCAGCTTCTAGAAAAAAAAACATGAAAAACGAGGAGTGGGGAAAAATGCACTAGTTAGTGCTTTTATTTCAAGGTGTCGCTTTGGCGGCCCGAAGGTACCAGTGAGCAACTTGACCTGCCGACCGAGAGACCGAAAGTGCTGTCTGCACAGCTCAGGGCTCTGTGGTCTCTGCAGAGCTCTGATGACATCTGCAGTGATGCGTGGCTGCTCCTACAAGTGCTGTCGTTAGCCTTGCTCCGAAGAGGGAAACGCCTGTAGAGGTCCCTATTGTACTATAAATCCAGGAAATCATTTGGGACTCCTCCTTTACGACCCAGTCAACAAACAAACAGAAAGAAGTACAGGTGTTCATTAAAACCTCAGTTTAAGTAGTCATTAATTATCATGACAGCAATAAAATCTTGTACTATGACTAGACTTTGGGCTGCTCCTACTCTCGCTGAATCGAATGGGAGCAAGAGCAGGCTTTGTAAGAAGCAGCCCTTAGCAAGCTGAAGGAGGCGTGACAGCACAGCCCACACCACTGCTTTGTGCAGAAGAGGCAAGCGTTCATTGCACTCTTGCTCAGAGCACTGTTAGTGCCAGGCCCCTTTTGCTCGTTACTGTGCAGATGGGGAGAGCGGGCTCTCCCGGGACCCCCGGCGTTAGAAGCTGGGGCACAGACTGGTTTTGGTTGAGAGCAGAGTTTGACTCCATATGTGAGCCCATTGCTTGTGTGGGCTGGCAGATCCCTAAATGAGAGGTTAGATAACTGCAGGCAGAAGAGGTGAATGCCTCTCTTCTAGGAGGCCAGAGGAAATCATAAGGGAGGAAATGGAGGCACAGAAAAGGGCAAGTTGCTTTATCTAAGTTGGCATAGACCCTGGGCTTTTGGCCTACCCATCCAGGATCCAGGTGACTATTTTTCTCCAGTTTGCAGACCAACATTTTGCCTTTATATTTAAGGGGAACAGCAGAGGCCTGATGCCTAAGGCCTGTAAAGAGAGCCAGGGTGTTGTTTGCTAGGCTTGGTGGACATCTTGCTAGTGGAAGGATAGGAGTTGTTAGCACCAAAGTCTAAATCTTTTTGTCCGTCATGCCGGGCCTTCAAATTGATCAATGTTCATATAGAAAAGGAAGTCAAAATATCTGCGTAGCTCTGGACTCAGTTTTCCAACTCATAAAAAGGTCAGAGATAGTCAAATGAGAGGTTTTGATTCCATGTTTAACGTTGAGTCACTTATACACTAACTTTTAATGAAAACTTCATGTTGAATTTGTCTGGTGAACGTCCGCAAACAAGTTTCCATGTAAAGATTTCCTATTGGCGTTTCTTTTTGTCAGTATTATGTCCTCTAATAAGCAAAAATACTGTTTGCTGTATTTTGAATATTCAAATATCAAGCTGTGTTTCCTGGTCATGACTGACCACAGTGCAGCGTGGCGGCGTTGCCGTTGGCTGATTAGAGACAGGCTGATGGGAACCCAGCCCGGGGTGCCCAGCGTGGGAGGGCTTCCTCGGCAGGGTCCGTCTGTGAGCCCGGAGGTCCTCATACCTGTGCTGCTCCTGGAAGCCCCGTCTTTGGAGTAGCTGTTGCTGTTTGCAAATTGATCCGCCATCCCCTTCAGCGTCCCAAGGCAAGGAGCCACGTTGTGATCCAGGGACGGGAGTGTTAGAGCTTTGTCACTGTCACTCCATGAAATATATTACGCTCTTGGCTTTTTTTGGGATTGCTGCTTGGGGTTTTTATTTTGGGGGGGAATGCAAGAACCCTTCCTCTGTCTTCAGTGTTCCAGACTGGCGTGCAAAAATGCCTCTCCATAGCTCCATCTGACAAGCGGCACAACCAGGGCTGAGACATGAGAGGACAGGGCCGTGCTTTGCAAGAGCGTCTGACTAACTCGGGCAAAGCTAATTTGTTTGACATCATTTCTATACGTAAGGCTACGTCTGTTTGTATCCCATTGTTATGGCAAATCCCATGATGAACTGCATTTTATTGACTTCTGCTGGCCATTTGACAGAGCCCGGCAGCAGATTTGAATATGAGCACTGTTCCAGGAAGCTGTCTTAATAGATACTAATTCAGAATGTGAAGGTTGCGGGGCAACAGATCGGCCTCGCAGGTAGCTGTGACAGCTTTACGTAACAGGGAGGACCTGGACACTTGCGTACATCCCTGCTTTGCGAGCCGGGCAGCCCAGCAGCCACCCGTGGGGTGGGTGAACCAGGCTGAGGTGAGTCAGTGGCAGGCAGAGACAGCGAGGGGGGACCTTGAGTTACAGGCCATGCCATTAGGCAGTAACGTGCAGTGTTTAGGTAATAGTTTTGTGCCTTTTTTTCCTCTTTTCAAGCTACAGCATCACAGGTTGATGCGTGTTTATTGGAGGGATGCTGTTCAGGAAGAGAAACACAAGGAGGCCCCCAAGTGGCCTTATCTGTGTTTGTGATTTTTGGAAACTAGCATCTGAAGCGTTGCTTTGTTGGGTACAAGTCTTTGAAGCTCTGCCACAACACTTGGTGGATTTCAGCAGCTTAATCTGCCTTCTGTCGCTAGCAGTGCAAGCACTGAGGCTTGACAAGCTGGGATTTATCATGGTTGTAGATGTAGGCAGGGGAGGGAGAGGAGCTGCTGGCAAGGGTGGAAGGTGCTGCAGCTGGACTTCTGTATGGGGACATTGTGTCTGCCTTGTCCAGATGAACAGGACGTGCGCATGTGTCGGTCCCAATCTTGGCTGCTTTCAATGAATGCAGCCTACTGATGCCGGCGGTGTTGGTGTTGATCGGTGAGTGCTGAGGATTTTCCTTGCAATGGATAATGCAGGTCTAGCCAGCCTGCCTTTATACTACTATTTTATCTTAACTGAATGCACAGTTCCCATTTGATGTGGCTGTGGGGCCTCATCTTTCGGTGCGACTGGAGATCACATCTGGGTCCACACACAGGAGCAAGTCCTTTGATACCTGCTGGCTGTAACTGAGCGGTGGCCGTGAAAACTTTAATGTAGGAGTTTGTGCTAATTTCTCTTGCTGCCTTATTCTCAGGGGGATGGTGAATTGCAGAACCACAAATTTCAAGATAAGCGTGAACAAGAAGACGAAGGCAAGTTGAGCCTGGCGGAAGGCACCATGCTTAATGAACCTGTAAAATCAGTCACTTCCAACCTGATCCCGTCAAACAAGTCAAAAGAAACAGGCGGAGTATTTCAAAGCAAAACCAAGTTCAAGACCCAGAACTATGTTTGGGGACAGCTGACTAGTTCCAGTAATGGCGGAGTAAGATCTGTGGAAAGTCGCAGGAGATGCATATCTCACTGCAGCCGCCCCTGGTTCAGCTGTGTTCTGGTCTCCCGCTTATGCTTTTACAGTTCAACATCTTGTAGCCCCTACGTGAGCGTAAGCATGTGCATTTCGGCTTACATAGCCTAAACGAACAGCTCTTAACCTTTCTCTACTGGGTGTGCGAAACCCTGCTAAGTGAATGCAGGTCCCAGCGGTAGAGCTGGCTTTGATGGTTGTGTTGCAAACCCCTTTTCAGTAGTTCACGGGCTGGACATGCAAAAGATGTGATTGAGCAAAGGCACATCTGATTCTGCTCTGGTCGCCAAGCAGGCCGAAAGTTCGCCCTCTTACAGCAGTGCCCGTAGCTGTTACCATTGGGAATCACTTGCATGAGCTCCCGTATGCGTCCAAGAGCTAGAGGGTTAAAGTATGGTGTTTTCTCTTTTTTCCAGCTAAAGGTAATTTTACAGCTCTAACGGCCCTTGGATGAGTTCTGTGGTGTCTGCTGCCATTATCGGAGCAGTGCCCTTTCAGGCCGGCCAGGTTTACCGGAGTGAACCGGCACACCGAGATGCAGGCAGGACTCCCGAGTTGCTGAAAGACAGGAAGTTCCCTTGCCCTTTCCCCTTGCCTCGTTAATACTTCTTTTGACTTTTTGGGTGGCACGTTCACGGCTTCTCATGTGCAAATACATTTGAAAGTTCTCCTCCCTCAGGCATCTCCTGAATTCCGTCCTCCATCACTAACTACTTTTTCCATCAAGATTACAGCAGCAAAAAAATGTTCTCTGTGGACAAGGTGCTCCCCTGTGCGTGAAAAATGTGTGCGGGAGCCAAGAAAGTGCAGGAGTTTCTCCCTGATTGTTCCCAAGAAGAATGGGGAGTGACGCAGGCAAAGGACACGACCTTATACCGACACACACGTGCTCTGAGGCCTGCACAGAGGTGGCCATGACCTCAGCGAACCCATAAGGAGTTCGGGGGTAGTCGGACTGAGTTGTGTGGCCCCTCACATTCCTCCCGGACCCTCGCCTTCTGGACCAGCGTGGTTCCTTTCAGGCTCGTCTTTCCTGGCCTGCCCAAAGCAGGTGTCCCCTCTTCCCACCAAGAGCAAGTGCCTCGATGCAGAAGGAAAACACGTAGGTTTGCTCTGCGTGGAGACCCTTCCCTTGAACAGGGCACAGGGGAGACCTGCAAAGGAGCCATTTTAACCCCCGTCTTGAGCTCTGCCGAGGGCTGAGCTGCACCCCACTGAGAAAAAACGGCGAGAAGTCTCGTGGAGCTGGGAGGAAAGATGGAACAGGTCGTTGCTTTCCTCTCCTGGTACTCAGGGCACGTTTGCACTGGTTTGACTTCCTCGGTTCATTTAGGCAGAGAGAAGATACGCTTGTGTGGGGTACCGCTATCAACTCGTCCAGTGCTCTCTTGTAATTGAGGTGCCATATCCAAACTGCAGCCTGGGTGGTCTTTAAGGGGTATTTTAAGATGATTCCAGGTGGGGTTGGTTTTATTGCTTTTTAAACCATTAAGTATTGCTGAAATGTAGCAATTGAATGCCTCCACTGAAGGCTTTTCAAGAGAATTAATCATAAAGTAAGAAACCGTGATTTTCCCAATTAGCTCTGGCCTAACTCCAAGCCCTGCTGCAGGCTATAGTAAAACGTGTTGACTGCAGTGGATGCAGACTTGGGCTACTTGCACCATCTGAGTCCCTGGGTGTTTAGGCGTTTGTCTTTTGAGTGCCATGGGATTCTTAAAAGTTCCCATTTGTGCTGTTTTCTTTAGTGAGAAGTCCCATGATCTAAGAAGAGCAAGGGAAGAGATAGAAGCTAATGTGCTATTCAGCAAGAGCAACTCATAAATGTAAATATGCTTTGAATATTACTGGAAGGTGGAGGTGTCCTCCCTGGGTGGAGGAGAAAACTTGGGAGCACTTGACTATATAAGAGCACAGTTTGGATAGAGCCTGTTGAAATCCTGGGCATTTTTCCATCAACTTCATTAGTCTTTGGAGCAGACCGCAAGTGGCTCGTGGTTCCTGTGACACAGGATAATCTGGGGGTGTCAGTCGCGTTTGGGCCCCTGGCTCTCCTCTGCATGCAGATGAAATAGTAGCAGGATTAACATGGTCGATTTTGAGCAGTGAGTTGTGAAGTAACAGCTGACAGCAGTGGGAACTAGGCTTTGTGCGTTTTTGTAGGATTTTTGTATCGGCTGTCCATCCGTTCTTCATGCCTACCACAGGACTTGTGGAGACTGCGTGCATTATCCATAGTTTAAGTGAATTTCAGTGAGAGTGCTACTTCCTTGTATCTCTTTGTATTGAATTAAAACATGACATAGATATGAGCCAAATTCCCTTCATCTTCAAAACATTTGAATACACTTGTTTAGGAATGTTCATTGCTTTCTTTGCTCCTTCTTCCTTCAGCACTTTAGCAGTGTGCTGCCACACGCAGTATTTGTTATGCCAAGTTATACTTTCTGTGATCAGTGTCTGGTTGACATGGAAATATATAGTCAAACATTGACAAAGGTGCCCTGTGTGTATGATAGAAAATCTCTGACTGTAATGTGCAAACCATACCTTGTGCTGATGCAGAGCTGAGGCTCTGACTTAGATTTCAGGTGTTTTGGTAATGTTGAACAGCAAGTTTGTCTTGTATTTCTCATAAAAATAATCTTTGTTAACCTAGAACTCGGGTTCACGCAGATCACTACATGGGCAGAAAGCCTTGCAGAAAACGTCCTGCTGTTCTTGAAAGAGCTCGGTCAGAAAGAAAACACCCCAGACCCAAAACCCAGCAATGCGGGGGCCGGGGGCGGGGGGGGAGTTGGATCCCATGCACTCATAGCCGTGCCCCTCCTGAGCCCCATGTGGGTGTTTGGAGCGGGGGGCTCTGCCGTGGCAAACCTGGATGCAAAAAGATACAGATCAGGGCTCACACGATCTTCATATTCCGCACAAAATCTTTAGTCCAGTCCTTTCTGCATGTTAAATTCCCCCAAGGTTTATGGTCCTCTGCAGAATGCAAAAATCGTAATTAATAGAAACAATACAAAATCACAATTCCGTATGCTTTAATGCGAGTCCCTGACAAAGAAATCCAAGCGAGGGTTTCCACGTACCTCAAGGAATTAGATGGTACAAAAGAAGCTTGCACCTGCTTCAGGAGGGCTGTTATTTCAGAAGCTTGAGCTCAAACACGGGTCCATCTCAAACTGTAGACCTTCTAAATCTCGTCTCTCTTTTGTAAAACAGCAGCCTACCTGGGTACAAGACATGAGATAAAAGTTTAGTCCTCACCTTTAGACATGTGCTAAGGGTGAGGAAGCAGCAAAGGGAAAAAGCATGGATCGATTCCCTAAGACCACCCTGCACAGCATGTGACGTGTCCCAACTTGCCGAGTAAACAGGCCCAAGGGACCAAGTGCCCGTCACGTTTAAATGTCATGACCTGACAGTTTTGCCACTCATAAATCTCTCTCTTTAAATTTCATTCAGTCAGTTATAAATTTTCATTCTCCCGCAGCATGGAGCGGGGCTGTAGCATCAGGAAAAGGAGTCTGGGAGGCAGCCAGTGCTATTCCAGCTCACCGTCCCCGGCGGAAGCGATCCGTGAGAAGAGCAGAAGCCAGGATCAGGGGAGACGCAGTTACAAGTCTCTGTCTCCGCATGTGCATTCAGTAAGTTGCAGATTCTGTGCCTGCCTCCATGCAGAGAAGTATCAAAATAGCCACAGGGATGCCATGGGGATGAAAGTATTAGTGACTGTGAAGGTAGTTCATAGGTGCTGGGGGATGGTAAACCAATACTTAGTCCTTAAGTCACACTTGGCATCTGTAGATTGGAAACCGGTCTCGCCCTCAGCGTGCACTGTGGGGGAAGCAGGCAGCAGCGCGCCGAAATTCCACGGAGCCTCCCCTGACCCGCCACACTGCAGAGCAAGCGACGGCTTCTCTGCCTCTTGCTTTTGCTGCTTGGCCTCCTTCAGCCCTGCCATCCATAAACAACTGGGGGGAGTTTTGGGTGTTGCTAATTTTAATGAAGTGGTTTTAGGAATGTTTTGCCTCTCTGGAGCTTTCATAACGTATACTAATAGAGGCTTTTGGCAAGAACAGTAAAGCAAATCGCTCCCACCCTCTCTTAGCATGCGGTAAGCAGTGTCTGTCCCAGCAGCCACGTGACTGAATGTCTGAATGCAGCGCAGCACCTGGTGAGCTGGGAATGCCCTTGTGAAACTCCCGGGCTCTGTGTCCAGCAGAGAAGCGCCAGCCTCTGCCCTCCCACACTCGCTTTGCCCGTGATCTCTGCCAAGTCGTGCAGTTCTCGGGAGATGCTCATTTTTTATGGGCAATGTTCTGTCATTGGGGTTGCACATCCTTGCACCATGGTTGCCTCTAAGCCTTTATTTCTTTTGCTTTTGAGGGCTTGCGTCAGACTTTCAGGCACTATTGAACAGAGACGAGACATTTGTGTTTATCTGCTTACCTGGTAAGGGAAAGGTAAGCAATTTTTATGCTTTAAATGCCTCTCATATCTCCCCAAGGGCATTTAGTTATCTCGTTCCTTAGCTGTAGGTACATTCGTAGTGGGTGTAAGTCACAGTTTCCTCCTGCTTTATCTGCAAAGCAATCTGAAGCCCAGCTGAGTTCATAGTGCAATACACAGGGATTTACCCTAGAACAAGTACCGTCAGGACTTCACACCGCTGCCTTTTCTCATTGTTTTAAATTAAAGAAAAAGTTTATGATCACTTCGTTTACAGCGAATACCTGTTTCAGATGCGGATGTCTGTGTTCAGGTGGTGCTAGTGATGGGTTAGAGGTGTGAAAAACAGGCCCAACATTTCCCACTTGTGGTGGCAGCGGGAATGACACCAGAGCAGGCTGGGCCCCCACATGGCTACAGCCGAGGCAGCTCTTGGAGCCGGAGCAAAGGCTGCTCTCGGTGGCTCAGAGTATGTCAGGAGCGGTCTCCCCAGCCCTGCAGTTCCTTTCACCCGAGCGACTGGCAAAGGAGGAGAGGGGAAGAAAACGGGGTCCTGTCTGATAAGATTTTGGTGACGCCAACCCTCCTGAGGTTATTCTGGGAATCAGACCGAAACGAGACATGTTCTAGTTTTTTCTTGCTTGTGACACAGCTAATGATTCATGTCCTTTTTACCGAAGTCTGGGGGAAGTGTGTGTGCAGGGGGGAGGAGAGGCAGAATGGGAAGGGCCTGAAACGTAGGAAAGCTTATCTCGGTGTCCCTGGAGTTTTGCGCAGGACGAGCAAGACATGCAAGTCCAGTGCCTTTTTCTGGTACGTACCGAGGACTGTTGGGAGGAAAAATCATGGCAAGACCACCAGATGCCAGTGTGTATTTTGTGCCAGGCAATCTTGGCTTTATGCGCTACCATTCTGCCCGGTTGCTCTTCAGGATTGTAATCAGACAAAGCAGCAAATGAGCGTGATGGCTGTAGGGAATTGGAACTGGGAGATGGGAGAGGATGGAGCTGTGCTGGTGACAGAGAAGACGTGGCTGGGAGATGGGCTGTGCAGCATCCAACTGGGAGCAAGGGGAAGAGAAAGGCTGGGATTTGGAGTGGGCCCAGCTAGTAGCCGACGAGGATATGCTGCTAGAGGAATGGGACTGCTTTGCGCGCGAAGAGCCTGCAAGGCAAGGGGAACACAATGGAGCCACAATGCAGGGACAGAGCTGTAGCTAAGGATCTGTCATGGCCAGGCCAGGATAGTAAGCTGTGCCTTCTTTACCTTCAGAACTATCTTCAGCAAGGACAGTAAGTTGGACTGGCTCGGACAGACAGCTTTTACTGCAATGCACGGCTAGTCTGAGTATATCTGTTTGGGAGGCAGCATCTTGGATGGGAGCCTGTATACGTTTTCCGGTCAAGGGTACATCAGAGATAGGGATGTGGGTGCTGGGGGACATCAGCTTGACTCAGAGAAGCACTAAAGTCTATGGGGACAGCATTAGGATCTGTGTAATGTCCAGACCCCAGGGGTTCGGTAAGAAATAGCTGTTAACTTCAAAGGGCACCAGGCAGCTGCGGCAAGATTTCTTTTAGATGCAACGTGTTTGGATACTGCAACAATATCCATTCTTATGAGGACTCCCTCATCTGCCCAAATAGTATTTAAGGTTAGGTCAACTATTATTTCTTGAGTGCTTTACTAGCATCTGACTTTATGCTAGCACAGTTGTAGCCTGGAGTTATGGTTCTTTAAGTCACTTGTTTTGGCGCTAAGGACGTATTGTCGCACTACTTTGTATCAGTGCCCCCAGTAGTGGGTTATTCACACATGGCTCAGGAGTGACACAACCTGGTACTTCTACTTCTCCTCTGCCAAGGGTTCTTACTGTTGTTCTTCTGTTAGCTTCGAGGCTGGAGCTTCCCTCTGTGTGAAGGCAACTCCTTCATCCGCCAGAGCTAGCTACCTGGGCAGTTAAATATGTGCCCACCGGGGCAGGCATACATTGCTTTTAATAAAGCATTTGGCTGAGAAGGAACTTTTGGCCTTTCTCTAACTCCGCTGAGAGTCCTGAGGTGGACTGCTAAAACACGAGAGGTTAGTCTTAGGACTTCTTTTTGAAAGATATTTTTAGATTTACCGCAGAAAATTTGCAGGATTATGGACAGGTATCTAATTATTGACCCTCGAAACACCCTATTTTGCAACATCAAAGGAATTCCCAAGAAAATACTAGATTTTTCTGTGTGCATGTGTCTGCGTGTACACGTGTATGTCACTGTCTTTGTTCACCTGGAGTGGAAGTTTATATGAAAGGGAAAAAAACCCCAACCTTTAGGTAAGATGCAGCAACAAGAATTCAGAGCAGTGTAATTCCCTTGCTTTCTCTACCTGAATGAGAACACAGCATAAGCCTATGGAAAATGACGACAACAATAATGTGCCATTTCTCTGATTTATATTTCCCCAGCAAATGCTCCGAAGATGTATCAACTCCACAAACGATTTGTAGAAGCCGTGAAGTAGAAGCATTGGTACGTACGATTAGAGGCAATTGTTGTGGTCAGTTACAGTTGTGCAATGTTTCCACTGAAGTTTTAGTCGAGAGACACTTACTGCAGATGGGCATATATCAGACTGCTCTATTGTGAGCTTGCAAATACAGCTGAGGGATTTCCAACAGGATATTTACAAATTGTTAATATCCTGTTTATGAAAACCATGTAAACAATCGAAGGCCATTGCCCAAAGGCTCCGATGTTATTTAGATCTACGTAAAAGACAATTCCAACATTTGCAATGCTGTCGGCAACTCTGATGATATGTGACATGGTAATCAAAGTTGTCCGAATGTAATCAAATGCATGCAGCCGTGCGCAGCGCGTTGCATAAGAATGCTGCAGGAGAGTGGGGAAAGAGACTTCAGTATAGAGCCCTCTTTTTTAGTTTAGTTAACCTATGCGCCCTTTAAAGTGGTTGATTTGGAAAGATGGGTAATTAGCTTTGCTTACAGCAGATCCTTCCTGGAAATCTCCCTGCTGGTTCTCAAAGGGGAATGTTACAAGAACAAAACGGGGGGAAAGGTTGAGAAGCAGGGATGGAGACAAAAGAGCGAGGCCGTGTTCTGCACGGGCTCTCGCATCTTGCACGTTTCACCTAAACCAGTCCATCTCCCGGGCTAACTCAGTGGTCTTTGTTTTGGTTGATATCGGGCTGCTTGTGTGCGTGGTTTGGGCAGGGTTGGTTAATCTGGGGCTGGAGCTGGAACGTGAGTGTGTTATGTATGAAGGGGTGACCTCTGCTGTAGGCATGCTGTAAGTCACTGGCCAAAGGTGTCTCATCCTGAGCGTCTAATGTGCAGCTTCTATGCGGACTCTTACAAAAAAGTAGTTTTCAGGGATGCCTGTTTTCTTTGCACGTCCTGTAGAGGCACTGTTGTTATTCAGGAGTTTGACTAGATTCAAAGACCTAACTTGTGTTTGGCACCTTTGGCTAATTGACCCTTATCCATAGTCCTTCCTTTCATGTATGAAGGGCAAAGACCCCAGCTGCAGGAGCGTTCATCCAAGAACTGCCAGCCCTAGCTTAGTGCTGTTCTTAATTTAATAACCGACACCAATCTAATTAAGCCCAGCCCTGGCCTTTGTCCTGTCCCACTTGGTTTCCACGCACGCGCTCTGAGTGTCGTAAAGGAAATCTCACGCATCTCTTAAATAACATCAAGCCGCAGGAAGGAGGGCGAGGGGGTGGATGTGTAGATACTACGCAGAGGTGTTATCCATGGAAGCGTCAGTCAGCCGACCGGCTGCTGGCACCTCTCCCCCAGGACGTCCAGGTGCAGATCGCTCTCCTCGTTCCGTCTCCCATGCACACAGCAGGCCACCAGCACCCTCCCTACCCATGGGTGGAGAGGTAGCGACGACTTCCCGGGGGGTGCGTCTCGGCCTTTGCCTCCCCTTGGCCCTCAAGCAAACCCAGAACTCCGTGCCGAGAGAGCAGAGAAACATGCAGGGTTTGAACACGTTTTATTTTGCTTTTTAGTCAGGGAGGAATCTAGGCTGCACTCCTGAGACGGGTTGGGGAGCAAGCAGCTCTGACCAGAAAACTGGGGTCTTGTCTCCTTCCCCGGTGGCTGATAGCAGCCAGACCCGCATATGTGGGAGGAAAAATCAGCGTTGCAGGCAGATGGTTTCCTGCTGTACTGGAGCTGTCTCTGTCCTCCTCAGCCCCAGAGAGACCTACAGTCTTTCCCTGGGGCTCCCCGTTTGTACCCAGTCTGTGGCTGAGCTGGCTAATCCACGTCTTCAGCCTGTGACCTAGCGACAGTGCCTAGGGAGGCTTGGATACCTGAGGTGATGTTCAGAGCATGGATGGGAGGAGAAGGTGACTAGAAGATGATTTCACATAGCCTGGGTCATCCCCGAACCAAACCCCAGAGGTTTCCGCGTACCATGTGACTCACGTTTGGCTCTCGGGGGTTGGTGGTACTAAATTCACCAGAGATCAAAGAACGTGGAGTTTTATAGCAGGCTGGGCCCACACAGGGAAAACGCACAATGGGAACAATCTTGTTGAGTGGTGCAAGCCCAAAGTATTCCCTCTCAGCTTCTTGCCCTCCTAGCTGCATCTCAGCAGAGAGCAAGATATGAACAGGCTGGCTCCGAGCTGATGCGAGCCGGAGGGAGTGCCGTGGCTTATTTTTGCTGGAGTTGTAGGAGAGCTTCATGGTGGACCACAGTGTCCTAGTTTGAAATACGAGTGCAGCGATGAATTGGGCAGCCGTGTTTATAGGTTCCCTGGGGCAGGCTGTCTCATCACCTCTGCATGACAACAGCCAGCACAATAAAGGCCTGATCCTGACAGCCTTTTTTTTTTTTGTCACTTCAGTAATAGTAATGATTACCAGTAATTATCAGAACAGTAATGGGAGTGTCCCATAATGCTAGTGGATGGGGGATTTCCACTAAGTGCATCTGCTCCCATGCCTAGCGCTAGTTACCAGGCCAAACAAATACACTGTGGACCGGTGCCTCTTTGCTAGATTTGGTTTCTGGAACATGCGCTGGCTAAGCTGGTTTCAGGTGAATTGCTGTTTACTCCATCTTCCCTAATGACACATTCCTCGTGGAGGGTGCTCCAGCTCCCCGTGCGCGTGGCTGGCGTGCAGGTGACAGTCACCGCCGAGTTGCAGCCAAAATGTGGAGTCTGCGGATGGGTGAAGTCCCAGTGGCAGTGCAGGGCCTGGGGCCTGTCACAGGAACTCTGAGGCTGGGAAATAGCCATCAAGTCAGCCTTTTCTCTGCCCTTGCCTTGCTTTTGTCTCCTCACCCCCTGTGGCAGTGAAAGGGGTGAAATATGCTTGCCAAAGAGATTGAAGCCACTGTAGCTGAGGCCTGCGTAACGGCTCAGCTGATTGCCAAGGTTCCCAAATGGCGGAGGGGGGAGGCAGGGGGCTCTGCTGATCACCTGCGCGCATCATGTATTGTTTAGCCTTTAGCGCAGGCCTTAGAGGCTAGCCCTGCTCCAGCCCAAGGCAGGTCTTTCCTTCCCTCTGACAGTGGCACTCGTATACAGAGTGTCTTCCTCTTGTCTTCCCCAGGCTAGCGCCAGCTGTCCAGATGGAGCGCAGAGGAAGAGGGATGGAAGGTAGCGGTGGAGAGCCCATAGCCGGCACTGGCTGCCACGGTGAAAGCCTGACAGGAGACGGTGAGTGCCTGCTCAGTCACACCAATCCTCACGGTGGTGGTTCTTGCTGTTATTTCACTGCTCGACATGGATGTCACTGTCACGGCAGAGCTATCGAGCAGATGTGCGACATGGTCAGCCACCAGGAAAACACTTTCCCGTAACGATTTCAGTTATATTCGCCAGTGGTCAGGGATCTGAATGCTGCACCTGTGTGTACACATGGTGAACCGTCAGAGAGGGCAGTCTTCCTATTTACATGTTTTCTCTCTCACAGTGGTTAACATTCGTCTTCCTGGAGAATGAAAAATTCTGTAGAAGAGGACTTGATGTACTCGAAAGAGGTGCCGATGGACACAGCAGCACACGAGACTGAAGGAAAAAGGGGCTGGTGTTCTGCTCCCAGCTTGCTTGCAAGCTGCTACGTGCTCTGGGGAAAACCACTTTCCCTTCCATCTTGGTCCTTGTCATATGCTTAACAAGTCACTTGGAGCAAGGAGAAACGATTACTAGATAGATGGGCAGTGATACGGGAGGGACTTGGTTTGATAACACCCTTTACAAAGGTACAAATACAATGCTTGCACAGATTTGTTTACCAGCAAGTAAATGCAGAAGCCGCGAAAAGACTCCACAAGTGAAATAAGCTACAAACCCCTTGGAGGCGAAGAAATCACTGAGCAAGGAGCACTGAGCTGTAATTAGGAAAGGGAAAACACCAGCTGAGCATTATGAAGTTCTTCCTGCCAGTGAGACGTGTTGAGCCATTCAGGAGTTGCCCAGGGGAGAGTAATGGAAATGTCATACAAGCCAGAAGAATGAAGCTTTAAAAACTGCCCTGTAGGAAGCAATCCAGCATGGACTGGCAGATCTGCTGCCTTTTCATCTCCATCTTCTGAAACACGTTGAGATGGATGGGAATTAGCTGTTTGGGGTTTTTTTTATTTCTTTTTATCAATTGCTAGTTAATGCTGACCCCGGAAGCTGGCTAAGAAATCAGCAGATTTGGGGGGTTGTTTTGGTTTGGTTTTTTTTTTTTTTTTTTTTAAACAGCAAAACATCTGTGTTGTGCAGGAGCTTTGACCTCACCCTGCATTAACAGGAAGAGGCATCAGCCACTTTCAGCCTTGGGGGCAGCGTTTTCAACCCTCATAGTTTATAGGAAAGATTGGTTGTTTAAGAACATTTGACCTAATTCATCCCTCACATACATGGCAGATTTGAAACTGACCTTTAGATGGAGTAAGTTTGGCTCAGGGTTCTTCCTTACTGCCATTTCCTCCAGACTATCTCATCTATGTGTCCCGCTTAAATATATTCCCTTCTTATGGCATTTGTGCTCACATGTGAGCCCCCTGCTTTTTACCACTTACGATTTTCGTACTTACTGTGAATTTTCTGTAGTTCAAATCAAAGTGCTGCGTTCACGTGAGCTGCGCTCCAGTTAGCCGTCTGATCTTTTGCGAGTGTTTCTTGAGGATCTCTCATGTTGTGCAGTGAAAGCTTGCTGGATATAAAAATTTGTCTCACACACTTTATCGTGGTTGCACTCGTGCTGTCTTCAAAAACGCTGGCCTATTTTCACAAGAATTTATGAAAATGCTGCTTTTTGTTACTTTATGTGTGTGTGTAAGAGTGCCAAGTGCTTCAGCGCAAGGCTAGGAATTATTTTCTTCCAGCTTCAAGACTGCTTACTAATAAAATGTATGGGTTTTTGCAAATAGGTCTTACTCTCGACAGACAAAAACAATGCTGATCCATCCCCACAACGGCAATGTGTAAAAGTGGATGCAAGTCCAACAGAAAGCAGCTAAAGTAAGTAGCATCGTCACTTGCCGTATATGGTGTTAGATATGTAAAAACACATACATAAAGCGGTAGTTCCTTGCTATGAGCATGTGTATTCTTCTACAGCAAATCACCATGAGGAAAAGTATTTTCAAGCACAGAAAAATGTACATTTCACCTGTATTTACTCCTCTCTAAGTTGGAGAGGGTATGTTGTTCATCGAAAATCCTCTGTGTCACAGATGACACAGAAGCTAACAGACAAAGCTCAATCCATACCCTTGAAATAATCACTGCTATCAATCTGCTGCTCTGTCCAAAAAAAAAAAAAAAGAGGTGAATACTTGTGAGGTTGAAAGAGGATTAAGCATAACATGGACTTCATCGAATCATAAGATGGTTTGGGTGGGAAGTCACCTTAAAGGTTGCCTAGTTCTTACCCCGCTGCCCCGGGCAGGGACACCACCCACCAGCCCAGGTCGCTCCGAGCCCCGTCCAGCCTGGCTTGAGCACCTCCAGGGACGGGGCAGCCACAGCTGCTTTGGGCAACCTGGGCCAGGGGCTCACCACCCGCACAGCCAAGAATTTCTTCCTAACATCTAATCTAAATCTACCCTCCTTCAGTTTAAAGCCAGTAGCCCTCATCCTATCACTACGTGCCTTTGTAAAAAGTCCCTCTCCAGCTTTCTTGTTTAGGTACTGGAAGGCTCCTCTGTCACTTGAGAAGGACATTATCATCAATGCATTCCAGAAACTTCCTGGATTGCTTATGCCCTGCTGTGTTGTCCCTCCAGCAGATATCGGCGTGGTTTAAGTCCCCCATGAGGACCAGGGCTGGTAAACGTGAGACTGCTTCTGTCTATAGAGGGCCTCATCTGCTCGGTCTTCCTGGCCGGATGGCCTCTGGCAGACACCCACTCTAATGTCACCTGTCCCTGCCCTCCCTTTGATACTAACCCATAAGCTCTCGGTCGGCTCCTCATCCATCCCCAGGTGGAGCTCCATGCACTCCAGCTGGTCACTGACATAGAGGGCAACACCCCCTCCTGGTGTTGTGCCTGTCCTTCCTAAAGAGCCTGTGTCCTTCCAGTCCGCCACTCCAGTCGCAGGGGCGGTCCCGCTTGAGCTCAGCTTGAGTTGAGCCTATGGACTTTGTAAATAGCGGTTTTCTTCAAAGATGGCGATGAAGCCATTGCCAGGTAATAAAAGCAAGCAAGTCTTTTGCACAAGGTCTTAAGGTATCTCCTCCTGTGCTTGTTAACACTTTGTAAAGAAGAAGATACTGAAATGTCAAAGCATTCTGGGGGCTACTCGCTGGCCTCATGCCAAGTGCCATAAATCCATCATTGGCTTGGCTTGGGCGTGCCAGTTCACCCCAGCTGCAATTGAGGCCACCAGCCGAAATGCGCCCGGGATGCTCTGTTGCCCAATCAGTGCCTCCTCTCGGCATCGTACAGGCATGTCACTCCGTACGCAGGTCTGTGGGATGCGATGAATCTGTCTTAGAGTCAACCTATGGGTGCAGGGAGGCACCGCTCGGGGTGAACGGCCTCTCGGCAAAGTGGCTCTTGAGGTGTGTATCGGCATTATTGAAAGAGGCGGCCTCCACGTGGAGGAGAGGATGGTGAAAGCCGCCAGCGGGGATGCGGGATCACATACCGTGAGACAACGAACATTGCAGAAAGGTGAAACAAAGACGCGTGTATGATACTTGTTTTCCATACATTCAAATCTGAAAGAGGAAATTCCAATGAATTGCTCCAATTGTGTCAGAGTTACTTGGTATCTGGATACCGGTACAAGACTATAATTAAATGCTCTCTTTCAGAGGATAAATCATGCAGGAATTTAAGGGTGAAATTAATTATAAAGTGGAAGTTCTGCAGTGATGCCGCTTTTTAAGGCATCTGTATGCCCACACACAGAATGCTTTACTAATCATGGCAGTTCCTTCCTTTACTCATTGTGATCCCTGAAAGGCCAGACAATAAAATCCTTAATAAGGGGGATCAGCCCCAATTAAAGAAGCAACGAAAACAGTCATGTGGCATCAAAAAAAGCTACCATCTGCTAATCTTAAAGCGGTATACTGATTGTGTGTGGGGAAGCCACGACCCGGATGCTTGAGGGGGGAAAAAGGGGACTTAGAAAAAGATTCCGGCTTTAGCATGTCCCACTTACTTGCGGAGGATGAACTAAATATATAAATATAAACAGTATAAATAAGAATATAAATGCCATTTGTGCACTGATCCTTATTACGTGTATCTTGCCGACTCTTGTACCATTTGGATAATTAATAAATGTTGCTGACATACAATTTTCTAGTAACATATTTCCTATTTTCATTTCAGCATCCCCACACTTCTGTAGGCCTAAGAAAACGCTCCCAAAACGAGGAGGAGTACGATTTGTAAGTACCGGATCTATTCCAGCTCCCTGAATTAACGTGTTTCTTACTTGTAATTGCAATCTGAACACGGAGAGTGTAGTATATCAGATTCTGCAGTATCTTCTCCAATTAACTCTCTTGTATCAATAACCGCTTATAAAATGGAGAAACTACGGATACTTGAGTCGTCAGCTGCTAAACTGCACCTCACTAGTAATACCCAGATTCCTTACTGTGAGATAGATTTATCATTTCTGCAGTAATTGGTCATCACCTTGCCTTTTTTGACGATGGAAAGTGGTAAGGCAGAGGAAGAAGTTTTTTGCTTTAAAAGGAGAAGAAATAACCCCCATTGCGGAGCAGCTTGTTTAGATAAAGGCACACCTGATGTTTCAGGAAGACGTGTACAGTAGGGATCTTGGGGTTGGGTACCCCGCAGCTATCCAGTGATGGGATGTGAGTGCCGAACGAGGCCTCGTCTAACGGAGAACTGAGTGCGTGAGCTTCAACAAGATGCTTGAAAGGAAATGTATTAAAAGTAGCCGTAATTAGTCAACTGATGTCGAAGTAACTGAAAGATACATTGCTATCAGGAACTGCCTGTGCCACAGGGCTGCGAGGAGGCTAAGGGCTGCAGGGCCAATGCGGGGTAGGCACCCACGGAGCTAGAGACCGTGGTGGCCGATCCGGGTGCTGGTGAGGTGTTGGCATTCCTGTGGCCTGTGCTGTAACTTAATGGACCATTTCTGCCCCCAGATCCCTGGCAGCAGCACGTGTGTGCCGAGGGTCATTCCAGAAATGCCAGGAGGTGGGAGGTTAGGGAAAGCAGCAGCTTTCTGGCTGACTGCCCTGAGGTGTTTTCCAAGACCTTGGTTTACGCGCGGGCAGCGTTGGTGGCAGCGCAGTGGTCCGTCCTGTGCAGGCAGAGCCCCCCCCGGGGCAGCGATCGGCTCCGAGCCCACCCTGCACCGGCAGAGAATCGCACCGATGAACTGGGGGCAAGCAGAAGGCAGTGCGGTGGTCAGCCGTGGGCACCCATCGCCCCGGCAAGTCCCGCGCGTCGCTGCCTTGGCCAGGTTGCTCGGAAGGGACAGGTGATTTACAGCCGTGTGTAACGCTTGCTAAAACAGGGGCAACCAAATGTAGCCGGACAGCGGCCGGAGGGGCCGGGCGCTCCGGGCTGCGCCCTGCCACCCCCCCCGGGGCGGGGGGCCGGGGCGGGCGCT
>VYZM01022804.1:157109-182674 GCA_013398915.1 Dromas ardeola | reverse complement strand
AAAGGTGCGGGGCGGCGCGGCCGGCAGCCAGACCGCCGCCGCCTCCCGCTCCGCCGCCGCTCCCCGGGGACGCCAGGGCGATGGACGCCGGCTGTCTGCGGGCCCGCAGCCTGCTGCTCTTCCTCGGTGAGTGCCGCCGCCCGGCCGTGCCGAGCCGCTGGGCACCGCTCCGACGGCCGGCGGCTCCTCTGTCCCCCCGGGCAGGGGCTGGAGGGGCCGGGAGGGGACCGGGCGCCGAGTCGCGGGGATGGGGAGTTCTCTAGCCGCTGGAAAATCTCTGGCAAAACATAAAGGTCAGTTTGTCTCCAGGTGAAGGCGATGTGTTTCTTGTCCGAGCTGAAGTCTCAGGCAGGGATGGGTGTACCCGGGTGGCTGTGTGAGTCGAGGGTCTTACTCTCTGCTGGGCTGCTATGGGACATCTCGTTGCTTGTGCGATGCCCAGGTATGTCCTCTGACTGAGCGAAGGTGAACGTTCGTTCCCTTTCTCCCTTTGCAGCGCGGTCCGCTCAAAGCAGTGTGATCTGTTCTCTGTCACCTTGTCCTGTTTGCGTTCTGGTCCTGCTGCCTTCACCCAGGCCACGCTACGGGTGAGCTCATCAGGTGAATCCCCACGGCAGCAGAGACTTCCTTATGGTAACAAAACAGGTTGTGGGCTCTCTGTTCTTGACATTTCTCCACCTCCTCGCTGGGAGCGTGTTACTCTTTTGCATGACATAAGCTACCTGAAAGTCCAGAGTGAACACGTGTATCCTTAGAGCATCCAGAGTCCTGAAGCCTGGGTGCGCTGGTGAAGCAACAACTGATCCTTGCCACACACCTCCGCTGGGCGCTGGCGGTGACAGGCAGTGGCTGCCGAGAGCTGACCCTGTGAGGTGACTTGAACTGTGTGGGCAGCAATCGTTGGAGGCAGCACCGAGACGTGGCGCACTCGCACGCTGCTTTAACGGCAAAGCAAACTCTCACACTCGCGATGTTGGGCTCAGGGTCGCAGTCGATGGGGAAGCTCCATTTCCCAAGGCTTCTCTTTCGGAGCAGACGTTCCCGTATCTGCTAAGCCCACTGCAGCATGAGTTTCTGTCTTTCATCTTGGCCAGGTATTTCCATAATAGCTTACGGATGAGCTGCGGCACAGCATCTTACTTGCCAGGAGAGCGGGCCAAACATCTTGTAGTCTGTGACTCAGCCATATTTTGCACAAAACTGGCACTGGAAGGAACTGGTATGTCTTCATGGATTTGTGTGTGGATTTATTTATTTCCGGGGCAGGCACAAAATCTAATAGTAAGGGGTAGATTAGTCATAGCTTGACAGCATCATAACAAGTGGTAGGGGCACTTTACTGCCTTTCCCTCCCAGGTCACTAGTGTAAGCAGAACTCGGTGCCACTGGCAGGAGCTGGGATGACTGTCTGTAGCTGGCGTTACACCAGACGTTAAGAGGTTCCCTGCTGAAGCCTAACTGAAGTGACAGTCGTTGTCAGCTTCATACCCGGGCTATTGTGGGCTTGGCGACTGCGCAGCAGAAAGGCAGTGGTGGGAGAGCTGCTCGCCCCTGAGGAGCCCCGGTGCTGTGCCAGCCACACGGCGACCGAGCCAAGCCCAGGCCCTGCCTGTTCTGTGAGTTACTGCAGGAGCCTTGGCAGGGGCCTCCTTGCAGTCACTGTGATGCCCGCTCAGTTGGGGAGGCAGGCCTCGGATCTCCAGGCTCACCGGACAGTTTCAGGAGCTGCTGACCTTATGTTTTCCTGCGTCGCGTTGTCTGGCTTTCAGCAAATGGGCTAAACATACAGGTCGTTGAGTCTGGACATGTGGAACGTGTCAATGGCTGATGTGTCTGGCTGGAAGCAGTAATGGATTTCTGCTGCTTCTGTGGTGTAGGGGCCTCTGCCCCCACGCATGTGGTGGAAAGCCGAGTGGCCCAGGCACAGGGGGAGCATGTGAATAAGATCACTGGTGCATAGGTCTCCACAGGGCTGGAAGCAGTACTGAGATGACTGGGTGCACATAATACGTAATTATCTGCATTATCTCTGCTTAAGGGTAGGTCTTGGCACAGTGTTGAAGATGATCATGTGGGCCTGTAGCCCACATGGAGCGATAGTCTTCCCATACAGGTCGGTGTTTCCAGGGCTGTCTTAGAGCTGCTCTGGGCATCTGACTGAACTGGCAGTTCTGAAGTCACGGGTATAAAACGTGAGATAGGGTAACCTGGATGTTACTCCCCAGAAAAATGTGTAGGCACTTGTGTCCGGTGGCCCTGGGTAATTTATTTGAGCCTACCTCTCTCAGTACCATCACATCTGGTGCCTCTCTTTAGACAAAAGGCCAAACATACGTAGACAGCAGGGGGATGAGGAGTGAAAAGAGCTGATAGCATCTTCTTTCACATGGGTGAAAAGAGCAACCATACATCTTATATGTCTCGTCTCAGGAAGAGAGGTGTTGGGCACCTGCCTTGATGGCCACGGTCAGGCAACCAGGCACCAGGTGCCTCTACCCGAAACAGCAAGAAGAAACCAGATGAGGCCTCCTGAGCGCAAGAATGGGGAGGTCTGCTCTGTCTGAGGTGGTTAAAATTCTCTCGAACGACCACTTCCCCTTGCCCAGGAAAAAATCCTCGGTCTACACGGATAACATGAACTCTAGAGGTGCTGTGGTTGATGTAAGCAAGGGGGATAGTTGCACAGCCAAGTCTTGAATAAGACTAAGCTCTTTGCAAGGCTTTCCTGGCTAACTCTACGTTTCCGTGATCCTCATGTAAAATACAACCATTCAGCTAGCCTTTATTGCTAGAGGTGCTTGCGTTGTCTGACATGGCCTGCAAACTTCTAGGGAGGTTAGCAGCAGAGAGAGACGGAAGGTGATGCACTGGGGTTGAACGGTGGTAGCAGTGATGCTCACAAAGCCAGTAGGACAGACTGGCTAACTTCCGTGTTTCCTGCTTAGTCTACACAAAGAAGGTCTTAGACAGTCAGCCATGCTCTGGGTGTCCAAAATCAGGTGACAAGAGTTCACCTTGATCTGTCTTTAGAGCTCAAATGGGCTGACAATCTCCAGGTGCTTGTCATCTGGACATCTCTGTGCTTGTCGTTGCTTTGGAAGTGCAACCCACGCAAAAAGTGTAGGCGCTACCTCTGTGGCAGAGAGACCACAGAGATGCCAAATGTGAAGTAGCAGGATGGGGTCTTCTTCAGATGAACTAGTAGAAGAGCAGGGATCTCGGTGGCAGGCAAAGCCAACTCTGAATGACGATCGACCTCCGAAAGCTGACAATTCCCCTTTAAAATGGGTGTGAGTCTTTCAAAGAGGCTAGTTCTCCGCTATCCTGTATGTGCATCCTTCATCCTTAACAGTCATCCTGTAACTGGAAACTATAGCTGACTTTGAGCGGATGGGCTGATAATTAGCCCTTGCATGTCACCTCTGCGGAAGGCTGCGGGAAGCGAAGGCAGCCGGTCTCTGTCCCTCATTTTCCTTTCATTGTTCATGGAAGGACGAGTCAACAGCAGCCTTATTCCTGTTCCAGAAATAGCCGCTGCTGTCAGTGGTAACCTTACAGGAATACCTGCAATGCCAGAAGGTATTGCGTGTGCACGCTGGTGGTGTAGCAGTAAGTGTAGCACTCGCATTCCTGGGAGGCACACAGGAATATCCACCATCTCGTTACTGTTATCTTGTACCCTGTAGAGTGTTTGCTTAGTGAACAGCGAAGGAATAAAAATATAACTACCTCTCCCAGGTCCTATGTTTGGTATATATCGTCTGATAATTATTCTGGGAAAGGCTCTCCTTTGCCTTTGCGGTCTGTGGATCCCTCACCTTCCCGCAGGATCCCCCTCCCATTGATGTCAGAGGAGAAATATGTGCATGGGGGAAAGGGCAAAATATAGCAGTGCAGAGCAGAAAGAACTTTGCCCGAACGCAGAAAATACTGCTGGGTGTCAGCAAATATCCACGCCTGCGCTCCAGCCTTTCCGGCCTGTGTGGCTGCGGTCAGGAGGAGGAGGCTATCGGTTGTTGCGCACGGCTGGAATGGGGCAAGCCTTTGTTCGGTGCTGTAGGAGGAGGTGTATTTTAATTTGTCCCTCACAGGTGCCTGAGTTTTGGGCTTTCCTCTAGCTGGAAAGCGGTGCCTCCTCCTGGAGCCAAGAGAAGAGCTGACCCGTCTCTGGCACGTACCCAGGTTTGAGTTTCTCAAATGCAAAACCTGGGTTCTGGTCACTCTCGAACCGGGAACTTTAGATTAAAAAGCAGCTGCTCAGGTTATGCTCAGATCAAGGAAGTATGCCAGCTGAAACAGAAATGTCTAGGCTAAAAGAGATGGTCGGCTGGCTTAATCCATCTACTTAACTAAGTATGATAGAAGTGGATATCTCAGATAGCTCTAGCATATTTTGCCTTGGCTTACGTTCGTTATTGTCACGTGGCCCCAGACCACCGAGTCTTGCCGTAGTACGTCACGCAGAGCCGATAGCAGCAGTACAAGGGGAAGAGGAGGGCGCCTCAGGTCACCAACTCTCGCTAGTCTCAGGATTTCAGCATCCCTCCTTGCAATGACATGGTGTGGAACAGAGCTGTCCTCCCTGCCGAGGGAGCAGCGTAGTCCTCGGAGCACTCCTGAAATGTCCCTCTAGTTCATGGGAAGAAGGACTGACTCGGTAAATCTTCTGTTCCCGGCATCATTTGGGACACCTGGTCCAAATCCTGCTGTTCTAGCCGTAACGGAGACACCACCGTCCATCAGCTGATGGCCTCATCCTTCACACGCTTTAACTTTCTGTTGTGGCGACTCAAATTCTCCTTACAGAAGTGTTAAACTGCTTCTGCTGATGAAATCTTTAGTGAGCACAGTGCTGTTTAAAAAAAGAAAAAAAAAAAAATCCAAACAAAAAACCCCAAACAAAATAAAAAATCCCACCCTGAAAGTAAACTTGCTGGTCCTGCCCCGTTGGAGTGAAAGGCAGGTCCTGCTGAGTCACGCTAGCATCGCAGGTGTCTACAGCTTAGTCTCCTGTACCAGTCCAGATGCCGGCATCGTTGGGTTTTGTTACCGTGGCTCTCGCTTTGGCAGACTTGGTCTTTGTCTTTCCTTCTAAAGCTCGGTGGAAACCTGGCTTATTAGCTTTGCGAGGAACGCAGTGGAGAGGGAGGTAAGAATTTTTAAAGAAACAGACAACACACAAAAACCTCCTGTCCCTCTAAGATGGATATTCCTCCTCCTCTTATATCTAGGTGGAATAAAGCTTAAAGGAAGCTTACTGATCACCCAGAAATAGATGAGCTGCAGGAAATCCATAATTCACTACTAGATTTAACTCGGAGATGTAATGAAACTTTCTAATAACCAGAACTGAATTAGAGTGATCAAGAAATTATGAGGGCACACTCCCTCCATTAGACATGCATGCCCTGACAAGTTAATAGAGGCAAACAGCCCAAAGACACAAATTACAGACTTCTGTGGAATGGGGCTGATGACTAAGCAGTTCATGAGCAGGTTAGTTTGTGACCACAGCAGGAGCGTGAGCCAAGTGGATTTCACGGCCAGCTGGGGCAAACATTGACTATTCCTCATGGGCTAGCCAGGAAGCTACAAGTACTTGTGTCAGCCTTCAAATCCTGTTTGAATTGCTCGTTGAACTACTAGACTACCTGAAGGCTGTGTCTGTGCAGCACTGTCCAGCCCGCGTGGTGCAGTCTCCTGTTATGTCTGGTACCCACATCAAACCTGCCGAGATGCAGTTTTCTTCAGTGTGGATGGTGAAGGAAGGACAGAAATGTACACGTTTCCTTCTGGGGTTCTGCTGAGATAAGTAACACTGGCCTAGGGTCCGTGAAGCGGTCAGTAACCTCTCCAACCCGGTGACCAGGTGAAGAGGGCTTGGTATCTTGTGTTAGCTGTCTGCCAGCGCGCTTTTATCTGAAAAACTCCAGAGCGGGTATTAGCGCAGGAATTGTCCAACCTTTCAGGCTGGTTACAGCGAGTAGAGGGCTGAGGAAGCTCTGTGCTGCTCAAGAGCAGCTTTTGTGCTAAGCCTACCTGGAGCAGTAGGGGGTCTCTGAAGCCAGCGGTGGGGCGCTGAGCCTGGCTCAGCCCTGACCTGGCGTTCTGAGTCACCAGCTGCACCGACTTGCTGAGTCCTAGGAAATCCTCTCCCCGTGGACGGTTGTGAGTCAAGGACACCTTGATTTTGATCGCCAAAAGAACTCCTCCTGCGACGAATGCTGGAATGTCATGCTTAATTCTGGAACTCTGGCTGTGTCCCTTGCACAGGTGCCGTGCCAGACTAGTCAGAAACCAAAGATAATCGAGTTGGACTAATTTCTGCCTCCCCTGTGTAATCTCTCCAAGCCTGTTCCTGCCCAGTTTCACTCAGAGTGTGGGTGAGAGGTGGTCACAGACACCGAGTTTCTGTTCGATCTCTGTTCTACATCAAAATTCGGTGTTTCAGGGGTGTTTCTTCGGGCTACCTTATAGAATTTAGGCAGCAGATCTCTCAGACCTGTATTTTTTCAGCTTACAAAACTAGGTTTTCCCTACGAAGATAAAAAGCTTCTGTTCTTCTGGTATTACCTTAATGACTGCACGAGCTGAAATACTTAACTATACTTGAAAAGCATCTGGTTTTGACTCCTCTTTTTTTTCTCTTGCAGGCTACCTATTGCAGGCCGTCCTGGGCACAACAGTGATCCCATTATGTGGGCCTGGTGAAATGGAGAACTGCACAACAGCGCTAAGTAAGTGTACTTGTTGAACAAACCCCATTTTTTTAGCCTGCCTTTCTTTTCATGTTGCTCTTCAGCAGAAGAGCTCTGTCTTAGGTGAGAACTCTGCTGTAAAAGCAGAAATAGCTTATGTGGAACTCCTAAAAGAAAAGTCGGGATAACTCTGGCCTGGGAAAATCCTTTCCCTGTTCCCTCCTGCTTTAATGCCTACTACGTCTCTTGGTAGCGAGAGTATCCGTCATACTTACAAAGCTTGTATGTTGTTAGGGAAATAGAAAGGGAAAATAAGGCCGACGAGATGCTAACAAAATCTCCTTACAGTCCAGACAGAGAACAGTCCACGTGTGGCTCAAGTTGGGATAACGAGATGCAAGCCTGAAATGAAGGACTACTGCTTCCACGGGCAGTGCGTGTACATAGTGGACTTGGATGAGCACTATTGCAGGTATGGACAGGGCGCGATGCCTCCTGCAGGCTGCCCTGAGGTGGGCTTTGAGATGAACCGTACGTGGCCTTTGATCTCGCCGATATGGACACTTAGGTAGAATAGCAATCCAGCAAAGCATTTAAATGCTCACAGAACACAAAAAGGAGCAGTATATCGATAATACACGTCAGCTGCGTTTGTGCTGGCTCCAGTGAAACCTGGGTGAGAGTCGTTGACATCTGAAATTAGTCACCAACCCGACATAAACTTGGGACGCTCATTGTGATGTGCTTCCCTGTTCGTTTGTGTTTACAGTAGTGGGAGATCTAGACCTCAGGCAAAGCAGCAAAGTCTCTCCTTTGATTCAGCCTACAAAATAAAGACCCTCTAGGCATTTTTAAGGGTATTCTTCATTTACTTGAAGAATTTGCATCCATTTCTAGGACCACATGGGCTTGAGTTACATCAGTCCAAATGCCTTGTCCCCGAGGAAACGGCAGGCCGGCAGTATACCGCGCTTTGTGGACTGCTGAAGTGTAACCCTGCAGCAATGTCTCTAATTGTGCTTCTCGTATCCTCAGGTGTGACGTCGGCTTCTCCGGTGTCCGATGTGTGCATTCAGAACTTGTCAGACAACCCCTCAGTAGGGAGTATGTGGCGCTGACAGTTATCGTAGTTCTGCTTTTCCTCATCGCCATCTCTCTTGCAAGCTGCTACATCTGCAGAAGGTAAGAAAGATTTTCTTCATGGCTCAGGACGCAAGTCTGCTCTATGTGTAGTAAGATGCCCACCGAGTACCTCCAGACAGACTGGGATACCTCTACTCGCTTGACTGTTGGGTATGCACACCTGCTAGCCTGCACTTAGTGAAGTGTTCAAAAAAAGGAAGTGTGCTGACCACGCAGCATACCCCAAGTTGCAGGCGAGGCAACAGTACCCTCAGTTGGCTTTTAACCCTGATGGAGGACTGGGTAGGTTAGCTGACGTCTGTCTTAGAGGGTGCCTTGAGGTAAAGGAGAGAGCAGACAGGGAATAGGAAAATTCTAGTTCCTTTTCCTGGTAATGCCATTTTCCCGGTCATCCGGAGCTGCAGAGCAACTGGATTAATACTAGCTTATTTGTTTATCTGCCGTGTTATTGTGGTGACTGATATCACGAGCATCGCCTTATCAGCTTTACCGTGGAGGACAGTAGTAGTCTCCTCCACTCACAGACCCACAAGCAGCCGGAATTGTTCTTCAGGCTAATAACTAATCGTAAGCAGCTGTCAGAGCCGAGAAGGTGGAATAACCCCCAGAGGGAGAGCTCGGCCTCGCAGATCTGACAGCTAGATGGTAACCGCTGTAATTCCTCTTCCCTACCTGAAGACTGGATGGCGCGTCGCCGCAAACGGAAGATGGCCTAGTTGGTTAGGGTACTCAGCCCTGTGGCAGGGAAGGAGCCAGCAGGATTTCTCAAAGACAAACCTAGTACCAGCAGCAAGACTTGAATGCAGGTGTGAAATCTTCAGTGAAGAGTTGAGAAATGAGACTCTGCACGCAAGTAATCTCAGAGCTGGAAATGAGCGCAGACAGAGCCTAGCTGCTAGAGGTTTAAAACAAACGTGAGGAGGTCATGCAGCTTTGTTTTACTTCCTTCACCCCCCTCCCCAAAAAGCCATTTGGAACAACTGGCTTTCCCGAACTCACGCTTCTTTTCTACTTCCAGATACCGACGCAAGAAGAGACAAACGAACGCCAGCGAATACAAGGAAGTCGGTACCCTGTAGAAGAAACGGCGGCTTCCTACAGCGTTCTGTTCATCTGGAAGGACTCGGTGTCTTCCCATCTATTTAAATGTTATTTTTATTAACAATATTTACAATATTTATATCCTTTTAAAAATTTCAATTGTTTGGTGATCCAATCAGTATAGGTCAAGCATTTTATTTTCAGTGTTTTATTTTTTTATTAAACAATATTTCCTGATGAGAGCCCCACCTAAGTGGTTCTGTGGGAGAGAGATATATTTTTATAAAAGCTCATCTTCTTACTCTGAAGAGTAATTTTATATTTATTCTTGTGAATATGCTCAAAACAATTATATTCCTTGAAATAAAAGTTCTCGACAAAGTCAAAATGTCTGCGTGGTTTGATTGAAGTGAAACTTGGCATGGCTTGGATGAGGAGGATGTTTAAAGTCCCAGCAGTTACTTTCGGAGAGAGAAACCATAGTATTGCTAATAATAGGTATCGATGCACCTTAGTTGCAACGAACAGAGCGATCGGGTGGCGGAATTGGAGGAGGACTTAAAGGAAGAAAGCGCAACTCCTCGCGCAGCCTATGTGAGCAGCATGGCTCTCGGCCCATCCGTACCCAGCACAACTTTCCCGAGGGTCTGTTTTGGATTACAGCAGGCAGGCGGCAGCACAGGTTGATCAGTCTGTGCGACTGACCGTGGCAGCTCAGGGTATGAGTGTAGCTACGGAAGAAAACCCCCTCAGAACCATTACCAGCTCCCGAGTCCTGCCCGTACCATTTCTGCCGTAGTGTCTGTGGTACAGCTGGGAGCGGGGAAGGGAAAGGGTTTGAGTGTGGGCTTAATGTATGTATCTTGTTGGCCTAAAATAATAATACACTAGCCCACTGGGCTGGGCTGCACCCTGAGTGTGAGTCCCCATGAACAGGAAGGATTCTTAAGGCATCTGAATCATCCCTGTTCATCCCATTACTTCTCAGGCTCGCAGAAGATGTGAGAAAAAAGCACAACCTTTATGTCATTCCCCATCCGAGGTCCCTGTGAGCTGCGTCGGCCCGCATTGCTTGGTGTTTGTGGGCGTGAGACCTGTGGTCTCGACCTGTGCAACGGGATCTTTGTAAGGAAGAGGGGTGGGATCCGAGACATCTCCAAGTGCGAGTGCTATTTCAGAAGCTCTCCGTCATCCAGAGGCCCTTGGGGAGGAATGAACTGTCTCTTTGCCTCTCTCCGTAAACTGCCCTCCTGTATTAGGTACTCTTGAGAACAAGCAAATGAAAGGGGGAATCTTATTCTCCAAAGGGACTTTTGTTGCTTTTCTGCTCCGTGTCCTCCAGTGACAGTTCTCAGCTGAGCTTGTAGGTAACCGGGCTTAAATCTGCCTCGCATCATCCTGTAGAGTAGGGCCTGGCTGTGACCTGCCGTGGGAGGGAACGCGCGAGCTCTTCCGCGCACGCGTGCAGCAATCCGGCGGGAGGAGAACGTTTGTCACAGGTCGTTTGGCCTGCAGTGGTCTTTGGGAACGTAGTTCTTGGTCTCTTGTCTAGGGAACAGGGGGGCTGTGAGTGGGAACCGAGGAGGGTCCCTGCAGGCGGGGCTGGGAGGCGAGGTGGGAAAGGCTTGCCCGATGCTCTGCCCTGGCCATGTGGGCTATGCCCCGTTCCTTGGAAAAGATGAGTCATGTGAAATGATAGCTCTGCTTCATTCCCAGCTTGATACCTGCTTCCTGACTTGGACATACTTTCCCTGTTGTCTTGCCTCTGATGAGCACCATCCACAGCCAAGGTGTGGTCAGGCAGAGCTGGGGTGTGATGGCTTAGCTCCGGCCAGAATCTACCAGTTTTCATTCCACTTCCCTCCCCAGTGGGGAGTGCTGGAGGTGGTGAGGAGGAGGAGGAGTGTCAACTGAGCCAAACAAAGGTGTGATCTGAGCAGACCAAGGTTACGCGTGATGGGTTGCTCCCTCAGTGCACAGCGGGAGAGCCCGGGTGCTCCAGGCTGGCGGGTTCGAGCTCTGCTTGCGATGCTACGGCCTGGCATTGGCTTGTTTTTTGTGCCGCTCACTCTGCTGCGTCGCTACAGGCCTTCTAGCGCAGGCAGCTCTCCTGCTCTTTCTCTGGCAGGTATACCTCCGGCTTCTGAATGCTGCAGCCGCAATGTCATTTCTGGTGGCCGCGGGCCTGCAGGTAAACCGAGTGCAATCAAGACTCAGGCCTGCGCAGCCAAAGCATGCCGTGCTTCGCTCATGGCTACTTCTCAGGAGGAAAGCTTGATCAAGTGACACCGACCAAAGACAAGAAAATCTTCCCAGATCGAGTATGGCGACGTAGGGGTAGGAGGGACCACCTTGGCGTGTCCTTACGGCCGCAGGCACGCTGGCTCTCGCTGTTTGTCTTGGCGTCTGTCGCAGAACAGCCTGTGTTCGTCTGACCACGGGATCTCTTGCCCATCTTTTTCAAACACTGGCTTATCCTGTTGGGTTTACGTTGGACGTGCCGGGTCTGTGCGGGTTGCCTGTGGCTACCTTCTGCCATCTTCTGAGATGACTTAAGCACTCATTTTTGGGAGTGATACAGAGCAGTCCTTATCCACCCCTCGGTACGGCTCAGTCAATGTTTAAGATGGTCTGGACGGTACAAATTTTTCCCTGGTCTGCCTGGTCCTTCGTGTCTCCCTTCAGCATCGAGTTAGAAGGGGGTGGTTGGTCATTCCCGGTTAAGTGTGTTAACTCTGTCTCACAGGGCCCTGATTAGCTGCTTTTCAGCTTTTCACTTCCTCTCTCCTTCTGTAATCCGGTTGTCACACAGGAACCTGTTCTGCCAGGTAACTGGTGACAGCTAATGGCAACCCCAGCCACAGCCGCGTTGTAGCTCAGCCTTTCCCAGTGGGAAGATGGGGCAAAAATCCATTCTCGGAGCGTCCTTCCATTCTTGCTGTGACCCAGTTAGCATGCGTGGTGACACATCTTTGTTTCCCCCTCAGGCTTCCGTGCCTGTCCGTGAACTGCTCTGGCCGGTCCCTGTTCATCCTCCAGAAACTTTTCCTGGACTCCCCGGAGAGACTCAGCCCAGAGACACGTGCAGCCCAGCCGCGCTTCTGCTCCGACTCCGCGCACTGCCCTTTCTGCTCCTCTGCTCCGCGTGGCAGGAGCCTCACAAAAGGGGACTCCGTCCTCTCACCCCATCTTTTGTAAATGATGATCCCGTGTGTTTGAGGTCCCGTTACGGGAGCTCCAGTGGCTCCTCTGCACCTGAGCAGCCACAGCAGCTAAAGACGCATCTTTCTGCCTCAGCACTCGGGTCCACACGCCCTTTGCTGCGCTTGCAGAAGTTTTAAGCGGCAGTAACAGCAGCAGCCTGGGGTTTATCATGCCTTGAGCTATTTGGGTCAGGCAAATCTAAGGGAAATAGTCCACTTTCAGACCTGAGCAGGATTTGTTTGACTTTTTTTATCTGCCTTAGCTTCTAGCTGACTGTCCGGATTTGGCTTGGGCTTTCTCCACCTATCCTGTTGCTCATCTTACTCCCAGCCCTTCCAGACCCTGTGTTTTTCTCACTCCTGCACACGATTGAGCAACTGAAAAGCTTGGGGCCACATACCAGCCTGCCACCTCAACAGCTTGTGCCGGCTGGACGTAGATTGCCAGTCCAGCAACCACGCAGCCGGGTCCTGCTGACACACCCCAAATAATTTGTCTCAGAGAGTGAACCTCCCTCATTCTTCCCATGGTTTCTGCTGGCACCACCTCCATCCCTCTGGTGCAGCTCTTCCTCGCCCGCACCGCCCACTGCCACAGTCACCTTCGGCTGCAGCTCTCTTTCCGCCGGTGAGAGCGCCCGCGGCGTGCCTCCGAGGCTGCCCTGCCTCGGCCTTCCTCACCAAACGCCTTCGCCTCCTGCACGAGTGTTGCCGGCTCCTGTCAGGGCAGTTCTCCCGTGCCCGTCTCAAACTGCATCACGGCAGAGTAGGCGTGTGAAACAGGCGGGGACAGGGACTAGAAACTGGTGCCGGAGAGACCCACCTGATACCGCAGCCCGTCTACACGTCCTCGGGGCCACCGACGTATCGGTGTGCCGTTTTTCTGCCTGGGACACCTTTGCTGGCAGCTCTCTGGAGGCCTGAGCAACCACAGCTCCCGTCAGCCGCAGCGGTGCTCCGTTTGACATCTCCCTATCGCTTTAAAGCTTACCCGGTGGCAGACCTGCCCTGTCCGTAACCCTGCTGTGGGGTTCTTGCCCACAAGTCTGTGTAGTTTATCCAAAACCCATTCCAGCCCCTAGGGATTCGGGCGAAGGACAACTGATGCTTGCTTTCAAGCCGGGGGCTCTCTGACCCAGAAAGCAATGGCTGCAGCTCCTCGATTGGTGCTCTGTGGAAGGACAGGGCTTTTTTGAAGTAAGGCTTACTGTAAGCTTTCTGAAATGCCAGGCTTTTATGCAAATATTACCAGTGTTAATAATTCCTCTGGTCACAACATATCCAAATTTTTTTAAGAAGGCATTAGAAAAATCTTTCCAAAAGCAGCAGCCAACCACAAAACTGCAGAGAGATCAGGATGGGAGTAGTCACAGTTACCTAAGCCATCCATCACCTTATCACTTCTTGAGGGAGGAACTTTTTCAGTGCCTGTCGTGTGTGCCCACTGTTACCAAACCTGGAGTTATTACCACAACGTCCGTGGCTACCGCTGGGGTTAAAACCAAACCTCCTTTTGTACGCTCTTCATCCGTCGCCCACACGGCGATGCATTTACCTTGGGAGGCTGACCTTTCTCTCTCCAGATACCGTCTTGCCTGTTGCGTGCTTCATGGTAATGTCACTAGAGGTGCTTTGGCAATCTCGAGCCTCCGTGAGTCATGTGTCCCCCTCAGCGGGTTTCCTTGGAGTGCGTCAGCCGGTCATGTCACAAGAGGGCTGGAGGAAGCCTCCGTGACGGTCTGGGGTTACATCAGCGAGGCGGAGGACGTTTGGACAACTGGTCCTCGTCCCCGCTGAGGCAAGCCTTGGATTGCACAGTGCGTCTGGCACCTCATCTCGGGGCTGCTCGTGAGAAGGGCTGGTGTGGGGCGCGGGGAGGAGAGAGGGGAGGTTAAATGGGCTGGAAAGATTTACAGATCACGCACTCCTCGTAAATCTGGGCTGGGTCAGTAGCAGTTATCCTTTGTGTTTATGATGAAGAAAGGATGGTTGGATGGATGGACGGATGGAGCAATGAACAGATAGAAGGAGGGAAGAAAGGATGGATGGAAGGAAGGACAGATGGAAGGTGTTCCATCAGTAAATGTGGAAGTTTGGTCTTGCACAAATAGTCATCATTATTTCAATAAAGCCGGTGCCAAACCTAAATTACTCCAGCACTCCCATTATATAATTCCATCCCGTATGATTAAAAGCTTTCCCAGCAAACTGGGAGATTAAAACAACTGATCAAAAATTATTGAGAAATCTCTCTGCCCTTCCCTGATGGATGCCACTCTGATCCTTCTGGCCCAGTCACCAGAGGGCATCAGCCTCGTGACAGGAAAACCCAGTAGGAAATTGGGCCATGACATGCAATGGTGAACAGGCACCGGCCCCAACTGGGGACCACCATTTGTCCGTGGACGTTTGTCAGGGGTCCCCAGTGGTCCTGGGGCGGTGGCTCTTTCTATTCCGGTTTGTCGGGCTGGTCGTCGATGCCCTTCATTATAACGGGAAGCCGAGGCGGTTGTACAAGCCACACGAATGAGGAAGAGAAGCCAGTTTAGCTGCCTCTCCCAGAACTGCTGTCATTTAGGCGGTAGAGGCAGGGAAATAGAGGGTAATTTCAGGAGAGAAGGGTAACTGATGGGAGGTGGGTATCCATCGGGATACACACACCCACAGGGGAATAAGGCCTTCAGGTCACTGCTGAGAGGGGGGCGGTGGAAACCCACTGGAGAGTCGTAATAAGGGAACAGAAAATCCGGGAAGAATAGGGTTTAGGTGAGGGCGAGAAAAGACGCTGAGGCTTTTGATTGTAAGAAGGACGCAGTATTGAAATTAGGAGGAAACAGGAGAACTCAGTGCCTTGCAAAATCAGCGAACCTCTGGCCTCCCAGACATTTGGAGCTTATTCAGGAGGTCCACCTGCTCGGCCCACCCCTGCCAAGAACATCATTGAGACAGCGGAGCGAGTTCCATCCCGTGCAGAAAGCTCGCCAGGAAGGACAGGAGCATTTAAATGAGGAAGGTCAAATACCAGAAATCAGACTAGATTTACAGCGGCTGGAAAACCCAGGCAGGGTGAGTCCAAGCCATCGTTTTCATTTTAGAAACCAAGCGGCCTGGTTTCTAAAAAGCTCCGAGAGCCACAGCTCCTCTCCTTCTCACTAGGAACATGTTTGTTTTTTGACCTGGGAAGAGAATACGCCAGAAAAGAGTAATACCCATGGCCCCCTCAGCAGCTGCAAAGGCCCAGCCGGGGAAAGGCTGCTCTCAGGGCTGCCAGTGCCCGGCCACCGCTCCTGGCGTCCCCGGCCGGCCCCCCGCCGCTCTGAGCAGTGCCCTGTCCCGGGCCGTGCTGTGGTTACCGCTCCTCGCTCCTGACTCACGTAATTCCTCCTCAGCCGTTCCCCCCGCGACGACGTCCCCGTGCAGATAGCCCGACACAGCCAGGCGAGTCAGCCGCTCCGCTCCTGGAGACGCGGGGCTCTCCTTCTGCAGCTGGGGATTTCTCCACCCGAAGGATTTTTCTGGGGGAAAGTACAGGTTCTGAAAGAGGCAAATCATCTGATTTAGGAATTGTTTCTTCTCCCAACATATTCACCTATTTATTTAGTCTTCCTTTCCACGGGGGTAACTGAACTGGGGTATTTCACTTCAGCCAGTTCATCTCTGGTCAAAACTTGTTGTTTTTTACCGCCTCATCCGAGCTGTTTTGTTCCGATGAGCTCAAATCAAGCAGAGCGGCAAGAAATCCATTCATCAGTCGATGCCCTGGCACGGTTGGGTGCCCCATCACGTTTCTAGCACTGGTGTCGTTCCCACCTAGTGGTCACCTCGGAGACTACATCCCCCACTTCCCGATTGCTTTGGGTGGGACATCCTGAGTCTCGTCCCGCTCTGCCACGTCTAGGGCTCGGGTATCGGACTCGGTGCAGCAGGGATGGAGGGTGGGAGCGCAGCCTCCCCGCCGCGTCCTGCCATGTGGAGTTGGCTCGGAAATTTCCTGTGGAAGAGCAGCGTTTTGTGCTCCTCCTCAAAACGGCAGAGAACGTTCTGAGCTTACAAAAACCGATACGTTTGCATGCATCAAAAAAGGTGAAAATTAAGGTTTTCAATGTTTTCTGAATGCAAAATTTGGACCATTGCCAACCCCAACATGGAAAAAAATAATTACCACATTTTGGGCGTAATGCCCTGTTTTGGAATAGAAGTGGGAGCTGGAAAGCCTGATCTGAAATGCTCGGCTTCTCTAGAAGGCTCTCACCGTTCCTTGTGCGTGCCGTCCTCGGAGGGGATAATCATTACTGCAAGGCTCGGTTTCCTGATATTTACCAGCAAAGTCCTCCTTTCTTTCCAAACCGAAGGCTAGCATCAGCTGCCGAGGAGCGGTGCAGCCACCGAGAGTATTTTATCAGCCTTGTCCCTCGCAGCCGCGGGTACCCTGACCCTCGGCCTGCCTTCGGCGGCCACTGGAAGCGATGCCAGGTGATATATGACGGATTTTATTCAACCCCACAGCCGCCCTTCCTGCAAATTCATCAACTTCAAAACGAGCCGCTCAAGCTCACGGTCTGAGAATGCAAGAGTCACCGTGTCCTCCCGGGGATCTGGCAATGACCTCAGCCCTGACGCATCTAGCCCACCGGCGGACACCCAGGAGGGCAGGATCTCCGATTGCCGCGGCGCTAATTGGGCAGTCGTGGGTGGCAAGGAAATGGCAGGCGAGCAGTTTGTGGCATGCTGTTGCGGAGGCATTTCTAAGGTTGAGTGCGAGGACGCTTGTTGCTGTAGGTCAGCGGGGCCCCGAGCAGCCTCGGCTCTCCTCCTTTCAGTTTCTTCCAAAACATTTAGTGTGTTTACTTACTGTGTCGCTTAATGTGTAGCGCGTAACACCTGCGAAATGAAGAATTTGGCATTCGCAGGGGGTTAGGATCCTTGAAACGTGACGCTTGGATTGACACTGTGCGGAAGATTTCTGAGTTTTCGTACAAAGCCTTGTGCATTTTTTTCAGCTCAGCTCCTTCTTTTAAATGCTTTTTATTTTATTTGCCACCACTCTGCTAATGTGGGGGAAAAACGGCTTTCTGTCTGCAATGCTTAGTGGCCTGTTTCGGGCATGTTAATCTTTAAATCCTAAAATAATTTAAGCGTAGTCAAACGCCATTGAATTTTCTCTCTCTTTTTACATAGCAACACGTTAGTTCTAGGCAACTTGAGCAAGCTTGGGAATAACTTTCCGCAGTGAAGAATGAATGAGATCGTTCATTATCAGTGAAGCAGGTAAATCTTGAATAAAGGTTTCCGAAGACAGTGGGCGGAGGCGGAGGGGCATAAATCCTGTTACCAAAAGCTTGTACATTAAAGGGGTCCCTGGGGCAGATAAATCCATCCTGCCCTTCCGTACCTCCGAACAGCATCGCCCAGGTGAGAGGGAATAGAGACGAGGAACTCCTTCCCTGCCGGGCAGCTGATTTTGATACAACTCTCTTTCATTACCAGGATCTCCTCTCAGCATCTGCTCTCCAGCACTAGCTCCTGCACGAGTCCGACACCAGTTTGCTTCACCTGCTGCTGCTGAGTTACCTCTCGCCGTGGCAAGGGAGCGGAGCTGAGCTCTACGCTTCGAGGAAAGCCCCGAGTGATGGGGACCAACGCGCTCAGCCCTGCATTTGCCACCTCCGGGTTCCTCCCTCCCCGTTCGACGCAGACCTCTGCTCCTGCCGAAACCTCCTGGTTGAAGCCCACGAGGAGAAGAGGGGCCCTGCAGATGCAGGTGACGTTGAAAAGCCTTTTAGCAGCAGAATGAGACCTCTTGTCGTCGGCAAAGCACGGCCCATGCGAGCGGGATACCTGAATCCAACTCAAAGCGGAGACTCGGTTTTGCTTCAGAGGGCGCCTCCATGCAGTCAGACTTGGGCAGACCCAAACACGCCAGGAGGACAGCCTCGTGGCCTGTCAATGTAAGCTGGTTTTTGTCCAAGGACTTTAAGAATAGGGTTTTTCCTACATGAGGGCAAAGCTACCTACAGAAGGAAATGAGATTGTGCCTGGGAAACCTCCTTGACAGCATGAGTGTGCAATCTTTATGCAAACGAGACCTTACTCATACGGTGTGTCTCAGCAGCCCGCTCCTGGGAAAGCGCCGGCCCCACGCTCCAGCCTGCCGGGGACACGGGCAACAGGCGAGGAAGAGGGGACAGGAGGTGCGCTGCCGGCACGGGTTTCTCTGACAGATGGACCTGCCTGACTGGAAGCGGTCTCGCAAAGCACCCGCTCACCGATCCCTCTTACCGAAATGAATGCCCAAACGGCCAGGACTGACTTATTCCAGCGGCCCCTTTTCAGTTTGCCAAACTTCATGCTTATTTGCTAGCACCCCGGCACAATTCAAGGCAGCCAACGTCACGAGGGCACAGCCCTTGCAGCCGAAAGCAGGCACTACCAGCAAACAATGGGATTTCCAAGGAAGCATAACAAACATGCCTGTGAAATGGAGTGTTCTCCTGAGCTTCTTTGCTTGCTCATGGCCTGTGAAAAAAACAAAATCCAGAGTGATCTACGTAATCATCGTTGCGCGTAGGAAGGCTTGCCTGGGCTTTGTTATAGGGAAAAAATCTAGCTTTGGCAAAGGTGAGAGGAAAGGAGTTTCTAATTGCTGTAGGCTTCTCTTTGTGATTCATTGTTTCTTCACATACGGAATGACTTCAAATAGGTAAAGAAAATTCACCTCCCGATGCACCGATGGGAAGGCACTAGGCAAAAACCCAGCTGTGGTAAGGCGGTACCAGATGCCCTCCTCTTCCCCATGGTGGGGTGAGTCAGAAGGAAAACCATTCCCATCAGGGGAATACTGTGAGCCTCGCTTATGCCGAAGACCCTCTGCTCTGCTCCAGCTGGAGGGAGCTCAGCAAACCCGCGCCCGACTTGGGCTGACAGTAAAGGGTCCCTCCAACAGCCGGGCAAAGGGCCTTTCGTGGGTGATCAGCCCCAGACAAAAGTCGTATTGGCTCAGAGCAGGATCAAGAACTTCTTTGTGCACCATTTCTGCTCCGTTTGCCCCCACCAGGCCAGAATTTGACCTTTGCCTCATCCTGTTAGTCTAAGATCTGAGAGGGTCAGGGGCTCTGGATCCACTTGCTGTCAGGCAGGAGATGGGCGGGCTGTGCGACCGCTAATGACCGTGGTGGACATGAGAGCAGGGCCGTGTGTTTATTTCTAAAATCTGTGTTTGATTCTGACGTCCCATGATAGGACATGAGCACCAACAAACGCGGTGGAGAGGAGAAACGGGCCTGCAGCGACAAAATGGCAGCCCCTCTCTCACGCCGTGGGCTGAGATACCGAGACAAAAAGCGTTCAGTTTGGGTGGGAGGGGACCCTTCTTGGCCGAGGGGATGTTCCTGGGTTCCTGCAGGGGACGGCTCCAGGCAGCTCACAGCATTTTCCTGCTGAGATGAAACCCTTTCAGACAGGAGGACGTCCAGGCTCTGTTCATCTGTGTGTGTTTACCCAACTCACCAGCTCCTCAGCTTGGGAACCGGTTTGAAAAAATCGTTGTGCAAGGAAGATTATACAGTAAAAGCTACGACTTCAGCGGCACTTCCAGGAGAAAATTCCCAAACAATCCTCACACGTCGTTTCTTTCTCTGTTACTCTGGACACGATTGGAAATAACATGCGAGACAGAAGAAAAACACCGCGCTATTTCAGTCACGTGTGCCCAGTCCTCATGCGCGGCTGCCATCCCTCAAAACGTGCAGCACCGTGTAATTTACTCACATGCTGTGCGCTTTCAGAGGAGCTGTGATACACATCTCCAAGGTGACTTCATCCCCAAGCCACTCAGGCGAGGAAAGGGATATATTATTCACCCCACTTAACAGACTCAGTTAGTCAAACTACCCACTGCCACTTTCATTGGCGCCAACACGCTTCAGATCAGCCGAACACTCACGGCCAGGATCCTCTTACCTTAAAGGTAACCCCAAACTGTTGCCTCTCCGTCTGTACGAGGCCGTCTCAAGGAAGCTGGCCTTGCCTTGTTACTATAAAAGATTGTTCCTCCACCGTTAAAACTAGCTGTTGTATTTGCCCGGCTCGTAGTACCCAGTGCTCCTTAAAAAGAAGGCTGCGGTCAGCATGTGATAATTAAAAGCCACCCGTGCCTACAGAAAGTCACCTTATTACAGTAAGCAAAAAAGTGGTTGCCCAGAAGTCGCATGAAATGAAGAAAACAGAAAATTCACAGCTAACTTCCCAGGTACTAGAGGTAACCATGTTTTAGCTTTTAAAAACACCACTTGGCCTTTAGAAGATTTCTGCTCCAGCTCTTTTTCAGCTCAATCTCTAAGAGACTAGAGGAAAAAGGCCTATATTTTCCCAAGTATAGACATCATTTCTCCACGAGCCGTGCTGCACACGTGATTACGCACATTCTCAAAGCTGAGTGCATTCTGTGTCTGAGCTGGGAGACCACCGAACCTTAGGGAACAGCAGCCACGTAGCTATTGCTACCTTGAGCGCAGCTCCCCATTTAAAAATTTTTTTTCTCTTCTTTTTAGAATTTGGAGCACTTAGAGAATGAGCCAGTAGCTCCACACACCTTTTGAAAGCGATGAGCCGGCTGTTCTCCCCCGTAGGGACCGTGCTGGGCTGCAATCCCGGAAACGTTGCAGAGAAGAGAGGCGATCTGGTGATTTTGCCCACCTAAATAATGCGCGGCGCAGGTGAAGCGCTATCGTATAAGGTAAAGGGCCACAGTACTGTTGCCGGGTAAATCGGTGTAATGGCACTGACTGCAACAGCTGAGCTCCGGCCTCGGTTTGTTTAGGGATTGCCATCTAAAGCACCTACCCCTTTCTGTCCTGCGGGGCCGGGCAGGCATCATCAGGAGGGTGGTGTTCGCTGGCGTGCCGGGGGGAGCCTGCCTTTGGAGGGGGGTAGGGCTGCGAGCTGGCCCCCGGACGCAGAGTCCTGGGGGAAGTTTCTGCCAATTGCCCGAGGAAATGGAAGAAAGGGCAACATTTTTCAGCGCTCTCCGGCATGGCAGGATGAGGCATTAGAGGAGGAGGTTGTTGGCGAGGGGACAGCTCCCCGTTCTAGTGTAAATCCAGTGTTGCTTCACCCAGCTCACGGCTTCAGGCCCTTACGATTACTGCTGGGGTCAGGATCTGCCCCCGAGCGCTTGCAAATTGAACTATTGCACAAAAACGAGTGGGTGAGCGCTGGACGATGTGTTTGGTCCAACGAGAGCTCCTCGGTGCGTGCGGTGTGGAAAATAGAGCAGTTGAAGCCCAGGGCAGCGTGCGAAGAGCAGGCAGCTTCCCAAAAAACCTCCCAGCACGTGGCAGAACTGCTGTCCCGGAGAGGCTTGCAACGTGTTCCCCACCACCGATGCAAAACTGTCCTGCTCAGCTGTATCTAGTGCCAGTGAGCAGGCAAAAACAAGAGCCACAACGCAGACCACGATATTCTGCAAATTTTCCGGCCTTGCTCCCCATTGCCTGCCATTTGTGAAAGCCTGGGCACAGGAAGCGTAAAATCCCCCCGCTGTGATTAAGTGCGTAAGTTATTCCCTTTCTGGACAGGTTTTGCTCATGCAGTCCCTGCTTCAGCCTGTCTCGGGGAACGGAGGGGAGCACAGGGAGAACGTCATCATCTTAGAAAAAACTTATCCGCTAAAGGCTTTCACGGCGGGGATGCACAGCTATCTGAACGCCTGCGTATCTCAGAAGGTAGCAAAATCTGTACCAATTTCCAGAAGGGCATTATCCGGGCCTTGCCCCTTCCCTCCTCCCCAGCACCCCGGCTACACATTTGCGTCCTCTTTATTACAGCAATCTTGGTTTACATCAGCAGGAACCGGAGTCACACACGCCTCACTTCAAAGCTCCCTCGCTGCCTGTGAGGGAGCTGCTGATAGCAGAAGACACTGGCGTCTGCAGATCACAAGTCAAGTGAAAGTCTGGTGAGCTGCCCAGACAGACACCACTCCGGTTTGAGTCATTACCCTTTTCCACCTGTTCTCAACTGGATGGATGAGAAAGGATAACTCATGTTCAAACACCCAGGTCAGCTGTGCCCGCCCTAACAAAATAAACATTTGATGTCAGTGAAGAAAATTAATGGGCAGGTATTTCAGCTACTTCCTTTCCCTTCACGCATTTCTCGGGGGTTTTATCAAAAGTAAAGAGAGTGAATAACGAGATCGCAGTTGGCACTCAGACTCTTCTGGAAGAGAGGATGCCCAAGCGCGCTCCGCCAAGGCCGGGCAGCTGTCAGCATGGATGTCACTTCACCCCCGCGAGTCCCTGCCTACGCCCCGGATTGGGGACGGGACGGGCTGCGCGCTGCACCCTGTCCTGGGTGAGAGCAGGGCAGCTTTCCACCCTGGTCCCCGGGGTCAGAGAGGAAGGAAATACAACTTAAATACTCTGCCAGGCTGGGGGCTCCCAGCGCAAACCAGAGGTGACAAGGTGCAATTTCACACCCTGGCACATCCTCCCCTTGTAGTCACCTTAAGGGGACAGGCCACGGACAGTGATGGGGACAGCAGGTACCAGGAGCTGCCAAGAAACGGGAGAGAGCGCGTTAGTGTCAAGTCAGCCAAATTTGCTGGGATTCACCACCGGGCGGGAGATGCTGAACCGCCGCCTCAGAACACCAGGTCCTTGCCAGGGTGGCCTTGTGGCCCCGGGGCTGCAGGTAGCCCGATGATGCGCTGCTCCACAGCAGGAAGCACAGCCACAGTCTTCATCCCTGGGATGTTTTCTGGAGAAGAGCCTGGGAGAAGAGAGGCGGATCGACAGAGAGAAACCTCCCCTCCGACGTGGCCACAGTGCCGTACTCGACAGACATGGCCGGAGACCGGAGGGGCAAAAAAGTTGGCCCCAACGCCACCTGCGCCCAGTGGCCAAGTCCAGGGTGCGCTGAAGGTTCTCAGGGCTAGCAAAAAGACGGTCGAGGCACGGGAAGGAACAGCCTGGCCCCCAAGGCGTTCATTTCCCCCAGCAAGAACGGGGCAGTGTACCACCGGCCCATCTCCTCCCACTGTGCTGCGGGCCCATGGAAAACAAGGTCTGTCTCAGGGCAGACATCAAGGAGAGACTCTGGCCGTGGCCATGCATGCAGCTCCATGCCCAGACCCCCTTCTAATCTCTAAGGGATACCCCGTTGGGCTCCCCAGCCTTTGGGGAATCTCCGTGACCCCTGGGACCGGCGTGATGGACCAGCCAGAGCAGACAAGGGCGCTTTGGGCAGCCACCCCAGGCTGGGTGTCCTGCCGGAAAACCCCGGGTGCTGCCGGGAGCGGTGGCTCAGTAGGTGGCACTCTGCATCCACGGGGAGCCAGCACCTTCCCAAAAGCGAGCCCTGCCCTTGCCGGCCCGGCAACCCGCCCCACCAGCCCAGCCGAAGTGGGGCAGCCCACGGGGGTGAGCCTTGCATTCCCCTCCTCAAGGCTTCTTCTCCTTTCACCGCTCCTGGGGACATCCTCCGGGAGCTCGGCCCAAGTGTCCTTCCAGCCCTGGAAGAAGGACATGGCCAAGCATAGTGCCTCCGCCCCGACAGCCCACGGCAGAACTGGGGCTTGCAGCAGGATCCCACCCTGAATGTCCTGAAATACGTGGCCTCTGGAGGGTGTCCTCTTGGAGAAGCAGCCAAGCAGGGCTTTGCCAGGGCGGTGCCATTTGGGAAGAGCTCCCCTGATGTCCCACCTGAACCTCTCCGTGGCCATCACCACCTTGCTGCGTTTTCTGCAGGCCGAGGAGGGGTGCTGGTTGATGCCGGCCTCCTTCGAGGAAGCAGGAGCGGCAGGAGGAAGTCAGCGAAATGCCTGACAAATTCGAAGTGCGCCGAGCCAAATTCCTCGCTGCTGCCAGTCAGTGAGACGGAGCCATCGGCTGGAGATGGGAGGCGAGAGGGAACGTAGCGAGTCAGGCGCCGGATATGCCGTGTTTGGTCTCCAAACAGCGCAGCTAACGCGGGCAATTGCACTCGGGTCATTCAGCCTTTCCCCGCCAAGCTGCTCCTTTCAGTTGCTGAGCAGTTTGCCAAGCGTAGCGCGCAGGGGTGAAAATTTGACTGCTCGGTATATTCCTCTGACTGAACTTAAAAAAAAAAATAATTGAAAACGTTTCCAGTGAATCTCTGATAAAAGAGATGGGAGAAATACAGCTGTAAAAAAGGAAATTCAGGAGGGAAGCTGCAGTGCCTCATGGAGGGAGCAGGCCTTGAGAGCGGCAGGCGGGGGGGAAGGAAAACTCCTTGTTTACAAACCTCCCTACAGCCGTTCTTATACAACCAACGCCACGTTTCAACAGGAGAGACCCCAAACCCCAACATCTCTGCCTTGGGAGAAACTGCTCACACGCGCTCGGTCTCTGCTAACGCCAGGCCCTTACAGGGGTCTTGTGGGAAGGGCGCTCCGGTCCGAGGCAGAAAGGGGGGGCCCTGTGGAGCCCCCCGGCTGCCCCCAAATGATGACCAAGCCACAGCCTGGGAGCTGCTTGGCGGCTGCCTGACGCTGCTGGGGCTGGACCCAGCACTCTCTGCCCGGGGCTGTGGCGGCCGAGCAGGGCTTGGCTTTTTTCTGCTGTGGACGCTATGGGAAAACGCATGGGGAACCAGGGGAAACGCAGCGATAAAAATAACCCAACAGTAAAGCCGTCAGCTAATGACAATCAGTTTTAATTGCACGATGAACAAAGGGGCTGATGGGGGTTTGCTGGCCCTGTCTGTCACAGGTTAAGGTCCGAGCGACCGATTCGGCGACCTCTTTTTCAGAGCTCTTGGGCATCGCTTCTTGGGATTGGCATCACCCGGCACAGGCGGCACCTGCAGCCGCGTGTCCTCCTTCGGCCTGCGTGGAAGAGGGGAGAAGGTTAATGACTGAGCAGCTCGGACCCCAGCCACCGCGAGCGAAGGCTCCGTCAGCTTCCAGAGCTGTGAGCGGCGTTCCAGCCCTTCTCTTAGAAGAAAGTCGCCCAGATGCTCCTTTTCTGATGCCTGGCAGCGTTGCCGCAGGTTCGCGCGTGGAGGTGCGAGGCCCGGGCTGCCCTCCCACCCCGCCACGGCACACAACGCCTCTGTGGGGACCGCAGCAGGGGGGTGCCGGGGCTCCTCCGGCTTCTCACCCAACACCGGCTCCTTCCCGCCCGCTGCCCGGGTTTTTCTCCCCAGAAAATACTTCAGGATTTCTGCCGCAACAGCCGAGGCGAGTCGGCCGCGGCCAGGACAGGGTGATCCGGCAGGCATTTGCCGCCCCCCCCGCCACCGTTACTCAGCCGTTACTCATGCGCCGCTCGGGCAGGGACCGGGGTGCCGCGGCGAAGGGCGATCACCGCCTTTGTGGCCGGGGAACGTTCGTGCCGTCCGGCCGGCGGACGCCAGACAGGTGTGCCCGCGCCATAAACCCCCGGCCCTGCCTCCCTCTTCCTCTTCCTCTTCCTCTTCCTCTTCCTCTTCCTCTTCCTCTTCCTCTTCCTCTGCGCGC